>JAQMYL010000038.1:10810973-10821358 GCA_030014365.1 Clarias pachynema
TCACCCCCATTGGGGGGGTGGGGGGGGGCCAATCTCAAGCCCAGATATATATATATATATATATATATATATATATATATATATATATATAAAATCACTTTCGAGTAGATCCCTGGTCCCTGATCACTATTAAGTGTTGAATTAAAAATAAAGCTACTGATCACTTACTGTTCCTCTGCCGCTTCTATGCTGTCCATTTTTGTACATGTTTGCCGCTCAGGATGTTCCCTGCTCTCTTCATTCCTAAAAGGGAAGAACCAACAGAACTGAATAAAAGCACTCAGTTTTGTACAGGAACCCAGTTGTAACCCAGTAAGATGAGGCAACTTTTCAAACAAAAAAAATTATTGTTTCATTTCAGATTTTAAAAGGTCTGTATTCTCTGACTGATATGATTGGTATCACACACACACACAAGTGACGCTTTCATACATGCTTACAACACATCACACTTCCTGGCAAATGCCTCGTCTGTGCCATGTACGCATAAACATTTTATAGCAATGGTTTCACAGTCATGTATTTCTTGTAGTGCTGGATTAGCATTTTGCTAATGTAGTGATTTAATCTTTCTCAGTGATATTGTAGTTAATTTAAAAAAATATATATTGTACAATGGATATGCTGTCATAGGAAAATAATCCTATCACCCTAAAGTAGTATTCTTTTCCTCTAAAAGCACTTCCTTAAATATTAGACTGTTCTTAGAAATTGATTATTATTTTATAATATGGGTTATAAATTTTTTTTTTTATAATTTTAAAATCTGAGTTTTAACAGATTACATTTTGTCCTTTTTTTGTTAGTTACATTTAATGTTGTGGAGACAAGTGTGAGCAGACAAACAGGTTAACCCCATCGTCTGCTCAGGTTTCATAGTGTGTCTGTTCCCCGATCTAAACAAAAATTTAGAAAGCAATTAATATAGAGACCAGCCATTCAGAGCACACTGAATACACAGCCAGCACCTCTGATCTGCAGCTAGGACTGTTAAATATTAGATCTTGCAAATCTAAAGCGCTTATTGTTTATGAAACTCACGGATCAGGTCTTTGATGTCCTGTTTAATCCAGGTTTCTGTTAAACACAGTATAAGTATGTAGCGTTTAAATAAAAATAGTCCTCCTGGATACTGATACATACATCAGCCTCGGCTAAGTGGTAGAGGAGGAGGCATCGCAGTTATTTACAATAATAATTTGACCATTGTACAAAAACATGCACACAAATTTAATCAGTCGATCCCACTTATTATTATTTACAGACCCCAGGGCTATACTTGGATTTCTTTGCAAATTTGTGGATTTCCTTTCAAACCTGGTTGTTTCCGTAAACAAAGCATTAATTGCTTAAGACTTTAATGTTCATTGTGAGAATCCAGAAGACCCTCTGAGAACAGCACTGCTTCCAGAATGGATATAAATAGGAGTAAATCAGTGGGTATTTACTCTCATAAAGCAGGTCACACTTTAGATTAAGTACTGTATAAGAAATATAGTGACATTTTTACAGTCCGAAGCTATCTCAGATCACTATCTTGGCTTGTTTAAAGTGTGTCATAGAAATAATGTATGCACAGCGCATTCACATCAACTACTACACAGAGCTTTATCAGTAATCTCTCAGAGTTATCAACTACTGTATGACTCGATCGCCATCTGACCCCACAGAACTCCATCAGGCGACTGAATATTTAAAGTCAACATTCCGTTATATCTTAAATAATGTAGCTCCAGTTAAAAGAAAAATTATTACAGATAAGAAAGCGTCCTGAACTATAAAAAAGATCTTAGTGTTGCTAGATCAGTGTATTTCTCCACTCTTATAAAAAATAAATAAATAAATAAAATAAACCTAGATTTTTATTTAATCCTGCAGCAAAATTATCCAGAAGTAAGACCACTACAGAAATCCAAACATGCAGTAGTGAGGACTTCATGAGCTTTTTCAGTAACAAAATTGTAAACATTGGGCAAAAGAATTCAGGCTTTGAAACCAAACAATTTAATATTAGCATTAGATCATATATATAATAGTATTAGATCCTATACCTAGAAATTTTCTCAAAAAAAAAAAAAACAGCAACAGCAATAATGGGACCCCTGTTGAAAATAATTAATTCTTCACTCAGCAGCGGAAATGTTCCAAAATCGTTTTAATTAGCATTTATTAAACCACTAATTAAGAAACCTGAGCCCATACTAAGCATCTCAGAATCACTTGTAGGAATCGGGCTCAAAGCTCATTTAGGACTGAAAATCTTCCTACCTCAGACAAGAATATAAAAGTTTTTTTATGAAGCGTCTTACTCTTTAAGATAGGAGTAGGATTGCGCCAAGGAAAGAGTGTGATGTCATTTTTTATGACACTGAGAGCCATAAAGTAGGCTGCAGGTTGTAGTGGGCGTTGTAGTTCTGACAAGTTTTTGTAGTTTTAAACGGTGGAAAAGCGAAATGTTGAAATCGTTGGCAGTTCTGTGAAAGCTTTATGCACACAGACAAAACTTAGAGATGCGTGACTCGGCTGCTTGAAGATATCCTAATCAGACTGCTCCAAGCACAACTGTTTAAAGCCCATGTAACAGGGCTGTGTAGGACTGTCATAATCTGATCAAAATTATTTAGAAAAGAAAGCAAAACTAGAGGGAGGATGAGAGCATTTTGCCTGAGAAGGAGGTAGTAAAATGTAAAATTCTGCCCTACTCTTACCTCTAAAGATAAAAGTGAATTTGTGAAAGCATCAATGCCACCTGTCAGTTTGCCGCACACACCCCCAGTAGGGGAAATCATGGAAGAAGACGTTTTCATGGTAGAAAACCTTTTTACAGAGCACTGACACTGGAGTCTCTTTCTTTAAATCTCCTTTTACAAAAAAAAAGTTTACTATATATCAACTACTATACACTAACAGTATGTTTGTTTATCTATTTATATACAATGAATATATTCCGTACTATTTATAAAGTACTGTGCAAAAAGCTTATGAAATAAATGCTGTAGAGCAAGATGCCTTCATTTTTAATTCATTAAAATGAAAATACCTTATAAAGCACAGTAAACTGTAATTCAAAACAGGAAATTTAGTATTTGGTGTGACAACACTTTGAGGACTCTTTAGTGCCAGATACAATTTGTAAAATTTTATAAAAAGATTAAAGATTAACTACTAAATTTCACTGAGCATCCTGCAGAACCACCCACAGTTCTTCTGGAGACTTTGACTGTTGTACCTGCTTCCTTTTGGCATGCAAAACCCAGCAACTTCCATTTTTTTTGTTTTTTTGTGGTCTTTAACATAATATTCTGCTTTCCTTTAATTTTGTGCGGGGGAATACCGATGTCCGACAGTAAGAAATGTTCTGTATCGTACTGTTTCAATAATGTAGTCATAAAATAAAATAAAAAATCTGTAGGAAAGTTTCTACAAAAAACACAGGGTGCCTAAGACTTTGGCCCAGTACAGTGCAAATGAATGACAGTATACTAAAAAAAAATTATATTAAGCTGAATTACATTAATACAAACCTGGATCCAAATAGTCGGGGCTTCTGTTATGAAAAATTAATCCAAAAGTGGTGATGTATTTAATATAAATTTATATGAATTTTATATGAATCTAATTTTATTTAATTCACAAGAACAATTTTTTAACGCAATTTTATGGAAACGCTAATTAAAAATACAGCCCTCTGTATGTTCTTCAGAAAATGCTTTCTAAATGCCAGTTATGGCCAAGATTTTTATGTTTTGTGAGTTTCTAGTAAAAGATAATTATGTAAAGTTAATTTAATGATTAAATAATTATCATACAGTATTCACATGGCTGGCATCTGAAGCATAGCCTAAAACGTTTCCTGGTAATTGCTGCTTAGACATGTGGGTGCCACATTTCCCTAGAAATCGAGGTTAATTAAGCTTTATTGCATTGTTTCTTTTTGGCAGGATGTTAACAGGCCCAGAGATGTACTAAAAATCTGGAAAGAAATCCTACAGATAACACCAGGGTTAAAAAATGATTTTAGTTCCATGTATAGAAGTGAATGGACTTTTAACCAAACTGGGGTGAATAACCTGGAAGGCAAAGCAACACTTCCTTTCATCACACAGGTACGCCATTGGCTACACAAAGATCCATTCATCTAACGAAGGTGGCTTGAGTTCAAGGTCTGAATCAATGCATTGAAGGTTAAAGACACAGGAACAGGAACTCCGGATATGTTGCTAATGGCCCTAAGAGCAGGAGGAGTAACGTTTTTTTTTTTTTTGGAAAGAGTGGTTTTCCCTTTGTGGAAGCACTTCTATTAGAGTAAAGTATAAACAATTCCCAGAAAATTTTAAGTATGAAAAAAAAAACATATAAACCACCACCAGGAAATTTCCCTCACTCAACTAACAGATCTGATAATTCCCAAAGCCATTCAAGACTTTCTATTTTGAGTTTAGAGACAAGAGAGACTGCCTTTCCTTTCTCAAAGTCTCTATTGTGCAAGTATAATTGGGCTTGCTAGCCAAAGGGGTCTGCACATGCTGAGAGCCCTCTAAATATATAAAGTGTTCCACACAGCTGTTTTGCATGTGATGTGGGGACAGAAATAGAGGCTTACACAGCTGATAAATACAGAGCATAATAGGGAATAGCTGTGGAAACCCGACCTTATAAACACAGGTTTGCCCCCCCTTCTCAATGTTTTCTTTATTTCTTGTGATATTTGTGTTCACATGAGTGCAGGGATTAACATGAAAAAAAAAAAAAAAAGGCATGACAAAAATTTTCCCATCATTGAAAAATAGAAAAGGAGCTAGGAAAAAACCTAATACTGAATAAAAAGAAAACCCATTAAAAATAATAAAAAACTGACATTTAATATAATTAAAATATTTTTTGTTATATATAAATACATAAATAACAGAGCTACTTGGGTGGACATAGAAAATAGTGCTGACTATCAATTATTGTAATAAAAATTCAATTGTAAATAATGCGACATAAGGACATACGGTAAAAAGAATAAGAAGGACGTTCTGACGGTCACACACGCTCTTCATTTTTTCATGGTGAACAGGCGAAAGGCAGAAAGATTGAACCTTAAAAAAGCAACATGGATCCCTACTGGCAACACAGCAGTGAAGCTGGAAGCACTATACTGAAGTCCTGGCAGTGTGTGTCGACAGGGGGGGGCTTCAAACATCAAACTGTGCATTTAGGTTTTACGATACGTCATGTAGAACCATCATTACTTTAAAATGTGCACTTTGTACTGCTACCAGAATATGGGAATGAAATCACTAAAATGTACAACTCACAAAATGTGCATATTATTATATATTACTAGCGTTGGTACAGTACCTGTCGTTGACGGTTAAAGAGTTTTAGAAATAGTTAAAAGGTTAAGCTAAAAATAAGCTGATCAGCATTAATTAATCAGTGCTATTATTAATTCTTTTTGTAAGGTTGAGTATCTTACGCCTTATTTACACCAAGTTGTACTTATTTTGCAGTCAGCCAAATACACTCCCGGTTTATATAATTTTTTTTTTTTTACAGGCACATACAGTAACTGTTCATAACGTTACTTTTAGTCAACGCATCACTTTTCACTGAACATGCATAACACTGTCAGTTCGGGTATTTTACACGCCCTTACCACTGAATTCTGTGGAAATGTTTGCTGTAATGCTCTAATGAGATGTTTTATCTCATTGTGGCGCTCGACATGTACTCTCTCTAATTAGCACCGCGGTTTAGGAACATATGAGACAAACTGTTTTTAAACTTCCTGCAGGAAGGATAAACAAACATACAATGATCTGTCCATACATCTCTGAAGATTCAGTTTTTAAAAGTTTCATAACTTTTTTGGAGTATGTTATGCTGTGTCACACTTTTATTCACGATTAGTGAGGATGTGGCCACTTGGTAGAGGCATTATGATCGTTTCTGTGTCTTCCAAATATTTATAGTAACCTATCGTGTTGATTGGCTTTGTTGAGTGACTTGTATAGCCACGCCCACTTTGAGGGCAAAAGAGCTGTAATCGTCCCAAAAAACGATGGCTGCTGTGAGGTAATCTGGCACAAAAACTGCCCCTGACTTCCCTTCTACTCAACATTTTGATTTAATTCATAAAGCATATTTAACTTAAGGCTAATTTTTATTAAATTCTGTCCAGCCAGTTTTGCGACTGGACAAACATTCAGAGGTACAGATATATGGACATACAGATAGACAAAAAAATTTCAGAGACTGGTTACGGGTCCTCCAATTTATTAAACGTAAAGATATCACTGAAAGAATGAGTTCTGACCATTGTACAGCAAAAAATAATATATATATATTATATAATATACTATATTATTTATATAGATAATGTTTCTGATTTTTGGACGCTTTTACAGTTTTGCTCTGATCGAACACGCAACTAATGAGCATTTGATAACACTCTCCTACATTAGATATTAATTTATACTTCTAAGGTTGTATATACTGTAGGTCTGGTCTCTCGCAGAGGCTAAGCATTTATCAGTAATGTCTAGTACGATACTAAAACATGTGATAGTATGTGACATATGGATGTTGCTATGCTACTGGATAGTTTGAATAAAATGCATGTTATCTTAATCAAAGCAGTTAAACAGAGCAGACTGCATTCAGTCATCTTTCTACACAATCATCTGATTATAAAAAATCATAAACACTGCAATGCACAACTGCAATTAAAGCTGAAGAAGACACTTGTATTTGGTCTAAAAAACAATGCATTGATGCATCCTAGTTGGAATGTGTGATGTTCTGTACCTAAATGGAATACAAGCTTTGATCAGAATCGGTAATGATAATGGCTAAAATACCAGTGGAAGCTGCAAACAGATGCAATAGCTACAACACACATAGCAACTAATAGTTTTATCCTACATCATTTACATACTGGGTTTTCTTCCAGTAACAGGACATGACCTACCAGAGGCATTTGCAGCAGCCGCACCAGCACAGACAGCAGGTGTTCGGTCTCGGATGCCCGGGAGCCTGAGGGGGTCCTTCAATGTGGGCCTGCTGCTGTTTCCTCATCTCAACTCGACTCACACTCTGCGGCTGAACAAACATCAAAATAACATTTGGTTAAACTCATCAACACCTCATGTTACTTAGGCAGAACCTTGGGATATGAAAGTCAAAATTTGGGGGCATCTGTGGTCTAACCATTATTTAAAAACACTTTTCATAGTCTTTGGCAAGTTTGTGTAAGTGTAAGTTATGGGAAGGGTTTGCAAATTTCCAAACATCTGAACACATGCCATTCTAATTATTTAAATTCTTCAAATAAAAATGATTGGGGATCGAGCCTTTGGACACCAAAAGAAAAAAAGTTTCAAAAGGTTACACATTTTTAAGTGGTACCAATTTTTCTTTACTTCAACATGCAGTAAAATGCTCAAAGGGTATTTTAAAGGGTATCTAATACTCTTCTTTGTTCAGGTTTCCTTGCAGCACCACATAAGTTTCAGCTTCATGATGCTGCTTTATCTGATTATTTTTTTATTATACAGGAAGCTGGGTATGATACAAATCAAATTAAACTGAAAATAGCAACAGTTCATGGAAACTGCTGAAATCTTATTGGCTGCTTGGGCTTTAAAAAAATAGCAGAAAATCTAAATATGTTTTGTTTAAAGCTACAGGAATGATTTGCCTAAAGGGTAATACTTTTGAAATGCTTAAACAGGAAAGAAACCGTCAGTCAAGGTAGTTACAGTAAGTGACAGACATCGGCACAAACATGTCTGAACAGAAGAACTTGTTTGAGAAACGCATTCGCATCTTAAAAAACCCATTAGCCATTAAAGCCTAATCTTGATGCTGAAATACTGGAGCTTTCCTGCTCGTAAACCAGTTCTGCATGCAAATCATAAACTGTCTACAATTTAAAGGAAATCTCCATGACCTGCACGAGTCAGATCTTTACAGATCTGCTTCCATGACTTGCTGTCAGTTTATCGGAATATAAACTGAAATAATAAACTTGAAGTGTTTTAATTATAAAGACTCAGACTTGACTTTGACAAACAGACAGATAGACAGACAGGCAGGCAGACAAATAAATAGATAATTTTTTATATTGATCCTGGAGTAAATTTCAAATTTGTAAAATTGGTGACAGTAAAGGGGTTTTCATCCAGCCTTTCATCTACCAGCCTATCGCTGTCAAATACAAAGTTATTTGAAAGGGTGAATTAAATACAGTTTTACCTAAAACTGCTTGTGATAGAGTGCCTATTATTTGTACAATCCTTTGTTAAGAGTTGTTTCAAAGAGACAATGTGAAGAATCTTTAAACCCAATTTATCCCAGACACATGGCATCAAGGATTATAAATGTCACACACAGCATCATGATCTTCAAGCTGATGTTTAGGGTTTTACACATCCCATAACCTCAGGGTAGTCTGTGCATCTTTTCCCCCTCATCCATTCAAGCACTTTGTTTCTTAACTTTCCATTCTTTAAATTTAATTAAAAAATTTTTTTTTAGCAATAAACACAAACACAAAAAGAATTGTAGACATGGAAAAATGTGTGTGCTGTACAAAGATATTCGGTTCAAATAAATACATACGTTAATTATTTCAGTGCAACATTCTCTGCATAGACATAGAGAATCAACATTTAAACCAACAAAATACAACAAAGACAAAAATAATAATTCAAATCAGCAGAATACAACATATTGTAATGTAAAATGACATGACTGACTCACCGGAAAATCCATAATGTTGTCTTCAAGCCTTATAATACACTGTGTTTCTCATAGTGATCTGAGAGCAGCAGTCAATGGTCATTCAAAGTGAGTACCTTTGTGTTGTGCATTATGACTTTTGTTCATGTCATTAAAGTTAGACATGCAAAGCAATGCTATCACCAGTTAGGCAGTGGAAAACATGCATATTGATGCAAAACATGGGGAGGAACTCCTTTGTTTAAGCCTGTGGTGCTCATCAAATACTTTGGGAAATATGCAAAAGAGTAAGCGCACAGTGGGTTAGTGAAAACAACAACAAACTAGGAGTGGCTCAGAGCACATCTGTGGGGTTCTTTCTAACCTGTACTTTCTTTCTGTACCCCCCCCCCCACCTCCCCCACATCCATGTGGTGTAAGAATTCAACATTAGCTTATTCACCGATGGACAAAGAGCCTCTGTGATCTTTTCTAAATCACAGTTCAACATTTGTGTCTTTAATTCAATTAGCACCATGTGTGTTGGGTTAGCATACAGTACATCTCCAAGATTTGGGAATCGTTTCAAATCCAACTGGGACGCTTTTTGTGTGCAATTTTATGAGTATTGCTACACTCAGTTGCAAAGTGAAACTGCTATATATCCTGATATTAGTCTGGAACACAGGTCAACAGGATCATCCCTGGCATCCAGGAACTGAATTTTACGGCATTTTTATAATGCGGATAGCTGAATTTAATTACAGACGCTCAGGGATCTAATCAAGCTGTAAAGCAAACAAAAGCATCAGACAGTTGTATTTGTATTAGGTTTACTGCCTGCATGCTCTTTTAGAATATCATCACACCATTATTTCCAATTTAGTCAGGGACACATAATGTGGTCAATCAAACTTCCGTACAGGCAAACAGTGAAAGGCCAAAGGCAAAGATCCTTATCAAAAGCAGACCTATATTTAGTTGAGGTCCTTTTATAGAATCATACATTCATTGTCAGTAAGTGCTTTTGAACATACAGTAGAGGCAATTTTGAGACGCCGGTTCACCTACCAACAGAGAACATGCAAAACTCTGTAGAGACTATCGCCAAGCCTCAGGACCAAACCTGAATCCCTGGAGCTACAGTATGAGGCACAAAACAGTAACAATTGTTATTGTTATTATTATTATTATTACTTAACGAATAGTAGGGAATGAGGGGGGGGGGGGGGGAAACTATATATACACTGCATACATAGATTTTTTTAAAAATAACAATTAACAAACAATTAATTCATATAATATGCTCTACATCATTACTATTGTTTTCTACATAATATGCTCGACATGGTTACTGCTGTTCATTCCATGCTTTCTGTTAAATTTTGTTGCAACCAGATGACTGCTTCCTGACCCGGCCATCAGTATGATTTCAATTTGCTGCTCTTTTGTCAAACGCATCTTTTTAGGGTATCTGAAACATAGAGCGGTTCCTTGTTAAAGATCCAGTTTACAGAGTCTCTCTCTGTCAGAAAGCAGTGATTCCGTTATTATGTGCGCGAGTATCATTAGAGTGGTTCCTTGTTAAAGAAGTTTCCCGACAGAGCAGTGTTTCCATTAGTGTGTGTGTGTGTGTGTGTGTGTGTGTGTGTGTGTGTGTGTGTGTGTGTGTGTGT
>JAQMYL010000038.1:10821458-10837532 GCA_030014365.1 Clarias pachynema
TGTGTGTGTGTGTGTGTGTGTGTGTGTGTGTGTGTGTGTGTGTGTGTGTGTGTGTGTGTGTGTGTGTATGTGTGCGTGCGTGCGTGTGCGTGTGTGAGAGAGTGGGTGGTTATGTGAAAGTCATCCCACAAGTAGCCCCCTCCCTCCTCCTATCCTGTCCCATCTTACTTCAGCTTCACGCACGCACGCGTAAGCACACGATGCTCTGTCGGGATTCTTTTCAAAGGTAAAGTGCAGGTTAATTTGTTTTATTTTTACTTTACATATTACTTTATTACTTTACATATTACTTTATTTTACATTAATTATTTTTATATTAAAATTTTTGGGTTGTGGAACCAATGATCGGAGGTTCCATTATTTCTTAGGGGGAAATTTCGAAATGGGCAAGCAAGCTTCTGGAAAGAATTATGCTCACAATCCAAGGTTTAACTATATCTATATTATACATGTAGTTTTCTGGTCAGTTGTCAATCTTACATGACTATGGCTAGCTAGCCATCTAAGCTATGTCACAAGCATTAGATTAGATAGCATGCCACTGGACGGATTTCAAAAGCTACTAATAATGAAAAAAAAAGAAAATATTTAATGTCATTTTAAATGAGAATTAAATGTTAAATTAATGTCTTCTGCTGTCGAGATGGGAATCCAAGTACAACAGAACACATGAGCATTCGATAACTTACACAAACAATCGACAACTGTACTGTCTGATAAACTGTCCTATGTTCGCAGTGTTCTGTACTATCACTTGTGCTTGTGTACTCTGATGCCAGGCAGGCAGATAGAGGAAAGGAAAGAGTCTATCAATCGACTGTAGATTGCTGCCTGCCTTTTTGTATTATTAGTATTATTTTTTTGTGCAAAGGTCACTATAGGCAATAGTGCAAAACTAGTCGCAAATTAAAAACATCAGGTGCATTTGGTGACCATTTTAGTTGCCATCTGGAGCCCCCACCAGGCGTTCAGGTTTGGCATGGTCCAAAGAAAATGGTCATGATCTTTTTACCCCTGTGTGCCCCTGAAACCCTCTAGTGTGATCAACAGGTCAAGTTTGCACATACCTCTTTACATATAACTGCACGCATTTATCAACAATCAACAATCAACTGCCCGTAAGTGAATCATTATGATTTTATGAAAGTGTACCATCTTAGACCATAACTTTTTGTTCAGATTTTCTAATATTTAAAGATGAAATACTAAAGTGTAGACCACTAAACGTGAAGATAACAGAGACTGGAAGTAAGCTGATGTCTTAAGAATTATTTTGATAGTAAACCTGGTCTACCGATGATTTTGTTTATACTGTATGGTTTCCTGTTGCAAGAAACAATGTGATACACCATGTGGCTAAATGTATCTGGACACCTCACCATCATAACCATATGTGCTTGTTAAAAATCCAGTGCCAAAAACATGAACATTACCAATATGGAGTTGCCCACCTTCTGGGAAAGCTTTTAGAGTGTGGCTGCAGGTATTTACTCATTCAGGCACAAAATCATTAGAGAGGCCAGACACTGATGTTGGCACACAAGGCCAAATATGTTCAGTGGGGTTGAGGTTGGAGCTCCTATCATGCTAGGACTGATTTTACCCCTTAGTTATAGTGAGGGGAAATTGTAATTCATCCGCATACAAGGACATCCTATAAAACTTTGTGACACGCCACAAACTTTTCAATTCAATTTTATTGAACAGCGCTTTTAAAAATGGTCATTATTGCAAAGTATCTTTACAAAATAAAAATTATGGAAATTAGTATGGAATGTGTGAGAAAATATGTATGAATCAAAATGATCAGATTGGCCATGCCGTCCTTTGGCCAAACAGACGGTATCCACTACATACATAGTCATCTAGTAATTTCACTACTCCTGCCAAATTTCTCAAAACATAATCAAATATGATATTCATATGTCAGTCACCTGACAAATGTAATCAATAGCACTTTTAATGACAATGGTGATGATGCCGAACAAGACAAAAGGCCATGAACTTAGCAGCATGGACTTTGGTGTTCTTTGTTCACTGGTGAGGTTGCTATTGGAAACAAAAATGAGGTCATATCTTGGCTAAGCTTTTGTGTACTGACAGCATATTTGGTGTATTTGTTTGTCACATGCTGGGACTACTCAAGATTGTTCATGTTCTTTTGGCCACTGCTGCTTCAGCTATATTTGAGCTTGTTTCCAGGAAGTCTAAAAAACATCTTTATACTGTAGTCACACAACTTGCATGTGTTTTTGTACCTTTATTCTGTTTTCCCTAACAGTCCCCATGGAAGTGTCCTGTGTTCTTGTGAGCTTTACTGTACACACATTCCAGTGCAGCAAGTGATGTAGAGCACAAAGCCCAGAGATGGCTGACTGCACAGTGTTAGCGCCCTCGAGACAGATGTTACAACACAGACCCCATGTGAAGTAGAACGAGTCCATCTTACATTCATTTATTAACAATAAACTACGTTAGGGCTTTGGCCAATTCAGTCAAATAGATTAGCTTTAATTCTGTTGATTACTTCCTGTAGTTTCTTTTTAATCATGTTTTAGTTTCCTTGTAATACAAATCCGCCTTATTTGCTATTCTGCTTGCTTTTTGTAAAATTAATTAGGAAGCTTCTGAAAATACTTGTCCAGATAAATGGATGTTTAGATATATTGCAAACCCAGAAGTGAATCTGTTTAAATATATTATATATAAGCAAAAAAAGCGAAAAAGACAAAATAACACGTTTTTTTTTTCAGTAAAGCTTAAATAATGTTTTATCATGATTTTCAAAACGCTGTAATCGGGACCATTATTTCCATATATTGTATGTCTACAGTGAAAAGTATAGACACACTAAATTCATTTCCCGATGTTTATTTCTATCTACATTGTAAAACAATACTGATGGCATCCAAAATATGCAATAATCTTCTCTGAACAAGTTTATATTGAGATGTGTCCTGTACTTTGTTCTGTAAAGCCTTCATAACGGGATAGTCTTAATGAGAGAAAGTTTTATCATGATGCTTGATAGGTTTTGAAAACTGACTGTTGTTGTTGTTACTTAATTACCCATACCATATGTGTTATTTCAGTTTTGAAAGAAAAAATTGCAGTACTGTCCTAGGATGTAAAAAATAAATTCAAAATTGTGGCCAAACTTTTGACTAGTACTGAACATACGACATATTATTTTTTATTTAAAAATGCTATTCAAATATTTAAACCAAAATGAAGGGGAAACAGCTTGTGCTTTAGCAGCTTCCAAATACTGTGAATATAAACCAACAGCACTTTGCAGAGGACTGCGTTTGTAGTTCCTGCAAATGATTGGGACCCTGTACGGGGGGTACCCCACCTCGTGCCCTATATGCAAGTCTCCCGGGAAAGGCTCCAGGCCCCCGTAACCCTGTACACAGGATAAACGGTATAGAAGATTATTAAATAAAAAAATAAATATATGGAGTTATGTTGTAGAAAACTTAAACAAATAAGTAAATTACACATAATATAAAAAGATTAACAAGCTTACAAATACGTAAGGCTGATTGATTAAGAAGGATTTTCTAGTTGGTTTACTGGTATGAGGTTGGGAATTACAAAATGTGACCTCATGTTGAACGCAGCATAAGCTGAAGCATTTAATTACACCTAGTTAAAATATCTGTAGTAGTGTCAACTGATACAAATGTTCCATACAACAAGAAGAGGCCGTGGGGGGAAGGAAATTAGTGACACGGTGGAATTTCATATCACAATAACCATGGTGTTGATTTTACTGTTGAGAAAGAAGGCTTCATTAAGTCTTGTAAATACTAGTATAGTATCAGCACCATTTTAAGCACATAGTTTTTATATCCTTCATTTAAATATCCTTCATTTAAAAGCAACATTGTCTGCACTATTTTGCAGTTTTATTCCTACAACTGCACTCTCCAAGTCTATTTAAACATAAGACATAAAAAAGCATCAAATTTCATTTGCATTATCTAAAAACTAATGCCACTGACATAAGACATCATGTCTGATCACCCTGCCACACCTACACACACAGTCACTTACAAAAACATCTTACAAAAATCACTTACAAAAATCAATCTAATGGGACAATCTAATGAAAAAATGAGAATAAACACATGAGAGTATCGCTGTATCCATTAATAAAAACTACATGATTTACTATTAGGAAATTTTAAATCCAGATATTATTTACAGTTAGTTTAGTTAATTACAAATCCCTGGGATTTAATCCCAAGGAGCTCAGGGCACAGGGGACACACAGCATTGGGTGCCAACCCAAGCACACACACTCACACACCCACACATACAACGGCAATTTTGGCTATGTTCACATTACACGCCACATTGGTTAATTTAGATTTTTTTTGTCAGAAAATCAAAATTTCATGCCATGACAGTTCACATACATAATTACACATAACTTTGATCTAACCTGTGCTTTGAAATGCAGGTGCACATCAATACTTCATCAATACACATAAACTCATATTTTACCATCTTGGACTTAAGACTTATTACTGTACAAACTTCTACAAAATGACCAATTTCTCTTTTCCTCCACTGAATACTTTCCCTGCTGTCCTGCGCATGTACACAGGCAAAAAATTGCATGAATTCCCGATCTGACCGTCCTGATTCAAGTCACATGCTCACCTATCGGATATGTATCTGCATTACAGGTCCGGGGATAATAAGTCACTGTGCTGTCCTTACAGAAATAAATGACCTCTGTTTTTATTTCACTTCAATTTTGCAGAATTGGTTTATGCTTTAGGTCGCAAAACTCCTGCAGTTTTAACAGGGGTTTGCACATTTGCTTTTAAGTATTCATTGTATGCTGCAAGTGAAATCTGTTTTTTTTTTTTTGCTTGATTAAAAGGGTTTATATTATTTTTATTTGTATTTATATATTTTTTTTCTGAATTCATTTTATCTATACTTGTGTAGACATTTTATATCTACTGTATAGGGTGCATGCTTAGATAAAAGGAGATATTAGACTCAATACAGAAAAAGGGTAAAATGTTTCGCAAGATGTCACGACATTAAACCACGTGAGAAATATTAAATGCCAGAACGATGGTTGAAAAGTGAATGATTTACACTTTCTATTTGTCTGATATAATTTCATAAAATTATATTTAGAATTTCCTTTTAAAAAAACTTATGAGTTTTAAGATTTAAAAAAATAAATCAGAAGCTGGAGCAACTTCTTAACGCACAAGCTGTCCCATTTCCATACATTGTTAAACCCCAAATGTGTGAAAAAGATCTATGGGTGGCAAATTGGTTAAAGTAAATAAATTTTGAGTTCTTTAACATATCCTTTTTAAAATAAAAAGTATTTGCAAAAGTTGATTTGCTGCAACCAAAATAAGAGCTCTTCTATTTTTTACATTTCCCCAAATAAAAATATGTATTTACAGTAACATGATAAAATTAGGTTTTTACGTTTTCAAATGATGCTATATACTGTATATCTCAAAAGATTTCAGCCACAATGCCACATTAGTGTTTAATAACTACAACCAAGCAACAGCGATGAGCTCCGGAAAAATCATTCCACAAATGATACAGATAAAATCTTATTTTGAAACCATCTTTCTGTATGGTATTAGCTACTAATTTCATCTGACTAAACAGCATTTCAGCCCTCTCATTCATCCTGCTAACACTGCAGGATGAATGCATCGCTTAAGGCAGATGTACAATGCAAAAAATATAATATTGTGAAAAAGTTCTTTTTTCTAATTTAACTAAAAAAGTGAAACATTCATATATTCTAATTCCTCATGTGTAAGGTAAAATATTTTAAGCATTTGTTTGTTTAATTTTTGATGATAATGGCTTACAGCTCATGAAAATCAAAAATCCAGCATCTCTAAATATTTGAAAACCTTATTTCAAGTTTGGGTAAATTACTATTAATAGAGTATAAACACCATGTATCTGTCATCTAGAATATATAGTTTCTAGAATATATAGTTTGTACAATATTATACAGTTCTGCTGCTTTGCTGAATTAGTTAAAAATTTGGATATTTGGCATAGTGGTTAGCCTCGCACCTTCAGGGTCAAGGGTTTGATTCCCGTCTCAGATCTGTGCTCATGGAGTTTGCATGTTCTCCCCATGCTTGGTGGTTTTCCTCCGGGTACTCAGGTTTCCTCCCTCAGTCCAAAGACATACAGATTAGGCAAACTGCCATTTCCATATGTGTGCATTTGTGTACCCTTTGATAGACTGGCACCCTGCCCAGGGTCTACGGTAGCCTTGTGTCGTTTATCCTCCCATAGGATAAATGACAGTGAAAACGAAACAAATATAGATTTGTACATGCTTATAAAATACTTGGGCTTGTAATATAATACAGTATTAAGCACCAATTGTGGTAGATTGTAGGGGTGTCAGCTTCTGTGACAACTTGCCCACAAAATCAATTTCAAATAACTTTGTGCATGTGCATTATTATTATTATTATTAAGTCTATTGTGAGTCAACAAAAATCCAATTTGTGGTCTAATAACTTATTTCAGCTGTTTGTATGGAAAACTAAACAACTATCAATAATGAAATTTACCTTTCCCATGCCAATTCTACTTTTAGAAATACAATATCAGTGGAATATGTGGGATATTGTGGAATATGACTGCTACAACTGCAACAGCTAATCAACATAAATAAATAAAATTGATAACAAAAGTACTTGGCAACCCATTATTCCTTAATCAGACTGCATTAATTATGTTAAAAAAAATTGTCTATACTATTTGAATACTTCCCATTACGCTACGATTGTGACATAACTTGTTTTCGTGTAATCTTTGGATGTGGGGAAGTTTTCAGATTTATGCATCCTTTCCTTATATCATGCTAACACCTGATACCTTCTGTGACACCTTGATGGTTTTAAAGTCTTAAATGAATGATTAGTCTACATTAAAAACAGTTTCTCATTTCATAACTCATGTCATGAAGCATGTCTAGTGCTGGGCAGTGAGTAGTGAAGCTATTTGAATTTGTTAGCTTGTACATACAGTAGGTAAACTACACCTTCCACTCGGAGGTAAAGCCTACACTCATCTTCTTAGTATACACAACACCCATTTTTACCAGTCTTGTGTTAAGTCCTCAAGTTTCCAACCTGCCTTCCGGTTACCTCAAAGTCAGCTGCAAAAAAGAGTCGATTCACTGGGTTTACTAGGTTTCAGTCAGCCACTGAAACCTAAGATTCAACCTCAAAGTCCTGTCTACATACTGAAAATGATTTGGCTCATGTACATACACAGCAAGTAAAAATTATTGAGCACTGGAGTGGATCAGTTAGCAAGACAGATGGCAGATATGTATTCTGTGTTTATTTTGCATATGTCTGATTGGAGTTAAACAAATCAGGCTTTGCAGATACGATAGTGTGCAGAATCAGGTAAGAAAATGCAAAGAAAAAAAATCACCTTACGTTAGTCTTATTTGTCCAACATCATAAGAACTTGAGGCACTCCTTATGGAAGTGACTTAGAGTTGGTGACCTGCAATTTAATTACACCAACTCTAAGTCACTATATAAAATATCTGTAATAGTGTCAACTGATACAAATGAATTAGCAATTTGTTTTATGAACGAATACTTTGTTGCATCCCTTGACACTAGCATAAACAATGCCTACTAAAATGTAGAAATCCCTGGGTTCTTCCACTTTAGTAGTACATTTTATAACAAGTGAATCACAAAATGCATTGTGTATCAGACACTCAACAGAGCAATGCATGTTCAAGGCCCAGTTTCACAGAAGCACAGTAAAGGTAAGATGGTCTTCACCAGTGGAGTGTTTAATGCTTGCTCTAGCATTTTAAGAGAATCTTTGTGCTATTAACATTTCAGGGAACTCAGCCCAGCAAAAAAGTACATGTGATTTTCTCGCCAGTCCCAGTGTTTAAAAGGGAGACAGAGGCGAAGAAAGCACCAAACTTTAATACAGGCCTTCATTCAATAATCTCACAAAGGAGATTTGAAGGAAGTGTCATAATGTGCAAAACCTACCATGCAATTTAGCAGCTCTCTATCCACAGATCAGGCAGAAGACTCATGGTGATACAGTTGTGTTAGGAACAGTGCAGGGATATAAACGCGCTGGTGGCCTCCCCTTTCTTCTCTTACCATGACTGGTTGAAGATGCTTGAAGAGAAGGTGTGGTGCAGTGGGTAGAGGTAGATTTGCTACACCTGGTATTCACAGGTAAATCCTCTTCTTCAATCAAGGACACCAGCATAAAACATCTGGAAAATAAAGAAAAGTGTTAGTTTCGTGTGCCAACAAATAAGTAAGATGTGAAAACTATCAATCCATAGTGTCCGCTCTATAACCTGGTCCCAGGTTCATAAAGCAACATGATTGTACTAATGAAAGATGCCTGGACATGCTGCTATAGCAACATAACTAACAATGATGGGTTGCGTTTCTATTACCAAAAAGAAGAGGGTTATTTTTCTAAAACAGCATGCTACACAATATATTACTCCTCTTTTACCACATACATTTTTTCAAAAAAAAAATGTAATGAACAAGTTACCATTTACAATTAAAGTTGAGGAGAAACTTATAGATATGAACAACTGTTTGGTTATTAGCATCTACCTTTTTCTGTCTCTTGAAGATAATAAGATGGATTACTTTACAGAGCAACCAGAAAGTAAGGCAGAAAAGTTCACCATGTCAACAATTACATACTTTATGAATGCATATTGAGATTATTTGAACGTCCGTCTTACAAGTCCATAGAACAAGCATGTTCAGACAAAACTGTGATATAAATTACTGTCAGAGGTGCCGTTATTGAAAACTAATCAACACCTTGCTGCCCAGAATCAGGATTACAACAGAGCTGCAATTTACTTTTGTTTAAGTAAAAACTTAAGGTACGAACGTGAACTCTGCGTTAATCTAACCTTAGCGCATTCATTCATTAATTCATCTTCGTTATCAGTTATACTATATAGGGTCGCAGGAAGCCTTGAGCCTATCCCAGAGGCACAAAGTGGGGTACCATCGTGAGGCAGACACATGCACACACCCCACAGTTAGTGTAATCTGCATGTCTTTGGCCTGTGGAAGGAAACCCACCAAGCATCCAGAGAACATGCAAACTCCACGCACACAGACCCGGGGCGGGAATCGAACCCTCGACAGGCGAGGTGCGATGCCACAATGCTAACCACTACGCCACTGTGCCACCTACCTTTATGATTTATTATTATTTTTTATTTACAATTTGAATTCATATTACGTAATATAACTGTTAGACCATGCTGTCTCGCTCTTACCTCCAAACTACAGGTTGAAAATAAAAAAATATCCAATCAAGTCTGTAAGATCACCAGATCATCTTCACCTTAAGAAATCCAACGCAGGTCAGGGCCCAGTCAGGGCATTACTAAAAGTGAAGCGTAACCCAGCTGGGTTCATCCTCAGTGCTTCTCTAGGTAGGAAAGGACTATTTATTTATTGTGCATCATCTGTCAGATCTGAAACAAACAGCTGATGGAAAGCAGATGAAGGGGAGTCTTGAGAAGCAATAGTGGGCGGATAGCTACTGTTTAGAAGCGTGGGAAACGACAAGGATGAACGGGTTTCGATTTTTTTTCCCTTTTCACGCAAAAAAAAAAATCCCTCCAGTGTAGTCGTTAGTGTGTGCGGCGAAAGTCAGCGAGAAACGAGTAGCACTCCTCGGCAACCCTGCAGCAGGATTCTGGTGTGTAATGTTAATCTGGTCTTGTCACTTTGCAGCTGTGGAAAGATATGATTTGTGCATCTGAACCAAGTGACTGCAGCAGGTAAAGAAAGAAACGCAAAGCCACTGAGACATCTCGTACATAACCGTCATTGTAACCGGTGTCGTTTAACGGTCTCGACTACACGAAGCGCATTCGGTTGAGAGCGGCTACTCCTCGGGTAGCTAACGCTAGCCGCCGTATTCCTGTTCTACACGACGCGAAGGGCGACAGCTAGCGAGCGCTGCTAGCCGCCGAGAGCTAGCGGGACATTTTGAAGCCGGCAAAACAACATTTCTCGCCTTACCCTCTCGTTTTCCCGGCGTTACTCTTCCGAAAGGGCTGACTTTACACTTGTTTTTCGCCGATATTCGCGGTGTCACGCCGCGAACGCACGCCCTGCCGTTTTATCTCCATCAGCGCTCACCGTGGTTTTTTTCCCTTCTGCCATCCGCCCAACTTCAGCACCGAGCCAGTGGGGATCGCACTGCGCATGCGCCGCGTGGCTCCAGCTGTCAGCGCGCACGGACCGAAAGCTGCAGGGCTATACGTTCAAAACCGCATACTACCCTACTAAACAGTACGGTAACTATAGTAACCCAAGGGGCGTGCTGTTTCGACTGTTTAGTGCGGTAGTATGCGGGTGTGTGAGCTCACAGTCACGACCAAGACCATGCAGAAAAAGTTATTTGATCATACCTGAAATATTGTGTGCACTCACATGACAGCAAAAAACGTGATGGGGAGTTATCTGTTCTTCCTTTCACACACACACACACACACACACACACACACACACGAAAATGTTAAATAGTAAACAGAAATAACACACAAATAACATAAAATGTATTTATTTAAATATTATATTTTATATATTTATGGTATTGAAATTATTTCATATATTTAAATGTATTTGTTTATATTTTAGTTGTTTGTATTTAAATACATTTCATATATTTTAACCATTTTAACCTTCATACATTTAAAAATAAAATATAAATCTAAATATCAGCTTTGAAAAAAATTCTCATTGCACCCAATATCTATACAATTGAGAATGTAATTTTTTTAATTAAATAAAATGAAATAAAATATGTTGTTTTTATTTTTATGCAAAACGCAGACATCATCATCAACAACAACAATAACGTAATCATTCTTAATATTGCGTTGTTTTAATCAAACAAGCAAATTAACAAAATAGGGTAAATGTGTATTAAAGTAGCAATACTGTAAGTTAATAGAAAATAGCCAGTGATATATGCCCTCATATCTTTTATATATCTGCATTCGTTCAAGATTTCGTCGTTAAGACGAAAAGCCCCATAAAACATACATTTTAATGCTTCATTGAGCTTAGTCTATATGCACATACATGTAGAAGCTGCACATGTTTAATTCCTGTATATGATATAAAAACACGATTATGTTTTTTGTTGGTTATGCTCCTGCAATACAATGTGAATGTCCACTAGGAGGCGCTGATACATTAGTTGCTAAATTTTGCTGCACACATTTCAAGACCTGAAGACATCAAACTCCTTTATAATACACATTCAACGTTAAATTGGATGGAAAGACATAATGAGATGCTGAAAGTGTTACATGATTCAGCTTAAATTATCTATCGATTTATGAGGGAACAGGATTGGCCTTTGTAGTGTAGATCTTACTCTATGAAACACTATTTCAAATTTGAAAATTTATTCAAGCATCTTTAGCAACTCCTTTAACATTGTACATGATTGTACAGCAGGGATACAGTGAATGTGATACCAGTCACATACTAATTTACCCATGGGGCAATTTAGGATAGCTAGTCTACCTACTGGCATGGTGGAATAGTGGTGGAACACTGTCGCCTTGCACCTCCAGGGTCCGGGTTCGATTCCCGGCCAGACTCGATTCAGAGTTTGCATGAGCTTCCTGTGCTTGGTGAGTTTCCTTCGGGTACTCCGGTTTCCTCCCACAGTCCAAAGACATGCAGATTAGGCTAATTGGCGTTCCCAAATTGCCTGTAGTGTGTGAGTAAGTTGGATTGGCACTCTGTCCAGGGTATACCCCTCCTGGGATAGGCTCCAGGCCCCCTGCAACCCTGAATACAGGATAAAGCGGTATAGACGATGAATGAGCCTACCAATTGGTGACCCGTTGGCTTAGTAGTTCACGTGTTTGTTTGTTGGTTTTCCCCCGTGCTTGGTGGGTTTCCTCCCACAATCAAAAGAAATGCAGATTAGGCTAATTGGCATTCCCAAATTGCCTGCAGTGTGTGAATGAGTATGTGATTGTTGACCGGAGGTCCTACCAGAATCATAAAAATGGGAATAAATACAATGGTCACCACTGGCCCCCACAGTCCTTAGTTGGACAACTAGGTGAATAGACAGAGTCAATCTATTAATATGTATTTGTCCAGGTGAGAGGAAACTGAAGATCCCAGAAGAAGCCTACATGACATGGACACACGAATAACAGGTAGAACTTCACAAATGTTGTGTTCTGTAACTGCAATTTTGGGCAGCCATAGCTCGCATTATGAAAAATTTGGTAGACGCCATGTGCTTTAATTTAAATCTAAAAACTATATTTTAAGTGGAATTCTGTAGCATTGATTTATTTCCGTAGTTATATATATTCAATATATATGTATATTTTTTAATGTCAGCATTGCTAAATGAGTTGAAAGATTCCAGGTTTGCTTTCTTATTCCTACAACTTTTACATTCGGATAAAAAAAAGGTTCAGAGACAACTGATTTTCTGTTTCAATAATTTCCTTTACCCTTGCTTTCTAATACCCTTGCACAACTGCAAAAAGATTGGCTATCTATGATGAGCTATCTATTACATTAGTGGCCATCTGTATTATATAGCATAGAAGTCAACCGGGGAACATTGCATTAGGAAGAATAGACCATAAAAGTGTCACATTATGTCTGCAATGGCTCTGTTGAATGATTCAGATGTCGCCTATATTTCATTGCTTGCTTATAGCATGTATCTTCCCAGAAGAGAAAAGTCTGCAGTATTTTACTGTAAATGTTATTTTTTAAATTTCACCTCCAGTGCATAGTATTGATTGACTGATTAAAACCATAATCAGTAACTAGAAGCACTCCATTATCTTGGTAATATATTTCTGATTATCTTCTATCATGTTGAATTAGTTTCCATTTGAAGACTAAATTGAAGTTTAAAAAAGGAAGTATAAAATAGACTAAAAAGTATAAAATGAGGTTTTATTATCTTATTATATATTCAATCATAATAGGATGGTAGTGACATACTTATACACATAAATTGATGTTTTCTGGAAATGTCCATAATCAGTAAAGTGTGTCTGAGGTTGTAAGATGTGAGAACTATGTATGTGTGTATGTGTGTGTGTGTGTGTGTGTGTGTGTGTGTGCGTGTGTGTGTGTATGTATGTATGTATGTATGTATGTATGTATATGTATGTATGATTCTTGTTCTTTCACTTTCTCCCATTAAGGGTTGCCATAGCAGAACATCTGTTCTACTCATTGCACAAGTTTTACACCATTTCCATCCTTGGTTGGGACCAGCACTAAGGATGCCTTGCATCCAATAATAATGTTTGGACATCCAATCCAATGCCCCTGTATGTCAAGCCTGTGATGGAAATTAACATAAAAATGTACACAAATAAAGTTCTCTATTAATATAGGAGATATAGAATATGGGTACAAGCACCTTCATATTCTTCTTTTTTTTCAAACCTGTACTGGGTTATTTTTGGCTGTTCATTTTGTTCAGCTGCATGCATGTTAGGGATCGTTGTGTGTTAAACCGTCCAAAGATACTAAACAAAGATTAAATTGCCCTCTATTACGTCCTAACACATCCTGTTTGTGGTTCTTAGATGACATGTAATGCCACAATACTGTTTGCAGAGAAGCAGCTCCATATCATCATGCGCCATCCTTTGTACTTCATTGTGGTTATAAGTTTTCTTGAAATCATATGCGCAACCCTTCTTACTTCAAGCATGATGAGTTAAATTACTACCAAAGCATTCTGCTTATCTTTGGTCTTTTGTTCCAAAGCATTCTGCTTTGTTTAAATGCTCATATGCAAGCTTTAGACACAGTTACTGTATCTCAGTGAATAATTTTTTGGGTGTAAACTTGGACACTGAGGTTGTGCAAGCCAGTTTGGTTTTAGTGTCGGTCCCAAGCCTGAATAACTGTCAGGGTGACTCAGTGGTTAAGGCATTGGACTAGGATCCCAGTTTCGGAGGATCCCAGGTTCAAACCCAATGACTACCAATCTACCACTGTTATTCTTAACCAATCTTAACCCTCAACTGCAAAATGTAAGTCGCTCTGGATAAGGGCATCTGTCAAATGCCTAAATGTAAATGAGAAGGGTTGCATCAGGAAGGACATTCATGTGCCAAATTAATATGCAGATCATGAAAAAGGTTTCCATACCAGATTATGGGTTACAGTTAACAACGATCGCTTCAGGTACCGTTGGTCAGCAAGATACCTGTGGAAATTAGGCTACTGTTGACCGAAGAATGGAGTGAAAGAGAGGGGGCAGACATGTTCAGAAAAAGAGAGAAGGAAATAAGGAAGGGTGAAAGCATAGAGGGTAAAATAGGAACTTTGAATGTTGGCACCGTGACTGGAAAAAGGGAGAGAGCCAGATGATATGATGGAGTGGAGAATGGTAGATATACAGTATGGTGTGTACAAGAGACCAAATGGAAGGAAAGCAAGGCTAGGAACGTTGGAGGTGGGTTCAAACTGATTTACAGTGGTGTAGATAATAAGAGAAATGGTATAGGTCAAATAATGAGGAAAGAGTATGCCAAGAGTGTAATGGAAATGACGAGAGAGTCTGATAGAGTGATGAGTGTGAAACTGGAAGTTGAAGGGGTAATGATAAATGTCATCAGTGCATACACTCCACAGGTAGGAAGTGATATAAAGGACAAAGTGGTAGTGAATGTCCCCAAAGAAGAAAGATTGGTAAATTAGAGCTGACCTGAATGGGCATATACGGTTTTTTTGTTTTTTTTTGATAGATAGTTTGTTTCCTCAGCGCTAACATGGAATCTAAGCTTGTGCTTCTAATTGACTGTAGGCCTGAAGAAAATCAATCTAAAATATTGTTCACAACGAGCAGGCCAATTATGTGATAATATAAAATAATGAATATATCCCTCAGGCACTAAACTCATGGCAAAATCCATTTCTGAATTGTATGACTTTATTTCATTTTTTCCTCCCCAGTGCTTGTGGAAAATCACAGGCGAAAATAATTACTGAAAATCAGACAGGACTCATAGCCAAAACAAGTTCTAGCACTTTGATTTGTATTTGTCTTACTCTCTGGTGTAGAAGCTCATTTAAGGAGGAAAATCCTTTAAGAAATCTTTTTTTTTTAAATTATTATTCCATAATAGCTTTTGTGATGATCATTGCTTATAATATGCTTTTAAATAATATCTGTTATATAGCCTGAATCACTCACAAACACTGATGACAGTTAAATCCTCCTGAAGGCTTTGAAACCACTACGCTAATTTCCCAATACTAATCACTTATTGTGTTTTCACACACATTCACACACTCATTTTTAAATTTTCATGTAGGAGCAATTTTCTGTAATATTAGCCCTGCATGTTTTTTTTGTTGTTGTTGTTTTTTGAGGTTGGAGGAAATCAGAACTGGAAGGAAACTGATCCAGACATGGAAAGACCATGCAAAACTCCACCTAGACAATAACCCAAACTCCAGGTCAAACTGAGGACCTTTGTGTCCGCAGCTATACATACTGCCCGACTGAGTCACCATGGCAGGCTAAAGTTAATTGTAAATGTAACCCCAGCTCAACCATCTTCGTCATAATCAAGTTCTTAAAAGACTTTCTAGAGAATCGCTTAATTATGGACAAGATTCTAGTGAAAGAACAGCAATCTCAGAAACATTGAGATTAAGCCATTTTTATTATTTACAAATTTTGAGAAAGTAATTCATGCTTTTATTTAATCTTGACTTGATTACTGTAATGCGTTATATACAGGGATCAGTCAGTCATCTCTCTCTTGCCTACAGCTTGTCCAAAAAAATCCAATTAAAACTCAGCCTCAAAAATTTACGTGCCTACATAGACACTCGTTTGTCCGGCAGCCCATGTACACGAACACAAATGAACGTAATACAGTTTAGATTTTTTTTTTATCTGTAAATAAATTATATTAAGAAATACAGCGGAATATTGTGACTAAATGACTTTATTTCATTATTAAAATAAATAATT
>JAQMYL010000038.1:10843857-10856065 GCA_030014365.1 Clarias pachynema
GAGGAGAGGGGGCTACTGTGTAGGATGACTTTCACATACACACACACACACACACACACACACACACACACACACACACACTAATGGAAGCACTGCTCTGTCTGGAAAGTTTAACAAGGAACCTCACTAATGACACTCGCACACACACACATATACACACTCACAGATTAACTGCTCTCTGACAAAGAGGCTCTAGAAACTGGATCTTTAACAAGGAACCTCTCTAATGACACTTGCTTTTGCTTTTGACACTTGCTTTTGCTTTACACACACATGTGGTCACAATGTTATAATAAACAGTACACGCGCACTGTTGACTGATGTTGACAATATGATACCAAGCATTCAAGATGATTACCCAGAATACCGCAGCACGCGCGAGAGAAGAACCATTGGCCCAGTTGTGATCATGTGACACTCAGCAGACAAAGCGTAAATGTACTACATGTATGTCAAGACCTCGCTCGTTTAGTTTAAAAATTTTTTTTTTATTTGCTTGTCTTGCAAAATGCTCACAGACCCCGTTACTCGTAATCCAATGTTCCACTATATTTTGATGTGTGCATACCTCTGTCTTACATCATGTTAGTTTGACCCTTTAATTGAAAATCAGAATCCACAGATAAAATCATAGTTAGATACGTAATTAGGCTGGATCAATAGTATAAATTTACACTTCCAGGGATAATATATGCTTTGTTATGACACATTTCCAATCATTTGGCTAACACTTTATTATACGCTCTCTCTCTCTCTCTCTCTCTCTCTCTCTATATATATATATATATATATATATATACAGTATATATTTATTTTTCCGAGATTAGTTTCGAGATTAGCTCTGTTTTTGGGTGTCTGTCCTTAAAACGACGAATTCTCAATGCACAATGCCGGAAATGTCAAAAAAGATGAGCATGCACTTGGTCGAGCTGCGAACCTGCCTCAGCTTGTTGCTTTGTCTCAGGGTCAAACCCATACACCCAAGTTTCATCACCAGTAATAATCCTCCACATGAAGGACGGATCATCCACGGCACACTGACAGAGTTCTTGGCAGACTTCGATGCGATGTTCCTTCTGCTCCTGGGTCAGCAGTCATGGGACAAATTTGGCAGCAACATAAGGATTGCCTGGACTGTTCTGTATGACAGCGGTGTTGTGGTTTGTTCTATGCCGAACATCACACACAAGTTGTAGAATGGTTTTGACATTTTTGGGGGTTGAGCCCATTGAAGGTCTTCCTAAACACTTGTCATCTTCCATTGACGTTCTTCCACTCTTGAAGTGTGCATGCTACTCAAAACTCCTCAGACAACTCATTGCAGCATTACCGTAAACTTGCCAAATCATGTCAAAAGTTTCGGTGGCAGATTTGCCCAGTTTCACGTAGAATTTCACGTTCGCTCTTTGTTCTAACTTGCTGCCCATGATGAAATATCAGACATGGTAATGCACGTGGTCAGAATAGCATACACCAGTGACCAGAGCTAAAGATGGGTTATATACCTGGATTACATTGGAATAGATTAGAAAGGTTTGTTGAAATTCTATCCCATATGTTCTATACAAATATACATCAGAATTGAATAGCGTTCTTATACCCACAGAAGTGACAACAGTGAGATGCACTGACTACATGTAGGACTACATTTAGTGCAAAATTTTTGAATATTCATAAAAAGCGAAATGGACAAAACAATAAAGAGATGTTAAGCAAGAATCAGTACAATGAGGACAATACAATAAATATGAAACAAGACAATAATTACAGCACAACAGAGAACCAGTACGGTGTTCCTCAAAGAGACACTCGTTAAGAGTTCTAGATTTTAACGTTTTACCAGAGTGTGACATAAACCAATCGCCACATCAAGCAAAAAAAAAAAAAAAAAAAGAGCTTAATTATTTTTTTGAATAGACACTGTGAAAATGTTTTTAAAAACTGGATGATAACACCAACTAATTTAAAACTATCACAAGAAACAGTAATTGCAAATCATTATCTTGTTTTAATACAAATAGAAATCAAATGGAAGTCAAATGAAAGCACACGGCAACAAAAGTTATTAAATGAAGCCTCTAGCGCGCACCAGAGAATGAGTTTGTTCTATCACTTTAATTTGAAGGAGCTGATTTGTCTTTGTGCTAAAAGGTTAATCCATTCAATCTTTTTTGTTAGCACTTAACTATTTAGCAATCATTTCTGAGGTTATTCTGTTTCACACAGTGGCCTCAAGGAGTGTTTGTTAACCAGAATTGCCACAATATTACAGAATATATCATGTTCCCTCCAGGGTCTGGGTTCAATTCCCGGGCAGATTCGATTCCTGCCTCTGTGTGCATGGAGTTTGCATGTTCTCCTTGTTCTTGGTGGGTTTCCTCCGGGTACTCCGGTTTCCTTCCACAGTCCAAAGACATGCAGTAGGCTAACTGGCGTTCCCAAGTTGCCCATAGTGTGTGCGATGGATTGGTACCCTGTCCTGGGTATACTGGCTGCTATGTCGAGTGTAGAATCACTTGTTCTACACACCAGGTAGTAGTGCCCTTGTTTCAGAAAGTTCAGAAAGGGATTTTGGATCCGGCCTTGTGTTAGAAGCTAGTTATCATTGTAACACATTAGCCATAAAAAAGTGGTTAGGTGAGTAATTAACCTGTGAGCGGGAGCCCCCACTCACATTAACTAGAAGCAATTCAGAACGACTTAAAAGCAATTATTAAGGAGACAGAGTGTTGGAGTCGACATAACATTATTAGATGTGTTTTCTTCCTGAAAGTGCTTCCTTGAGTGGTTTTGATTGTATTTTTTTTTTTTGTGTGTGATATGAAGTACTGGACCATACCAGTGTACTTTCACCTCTGGAAAAAGCGATAATAAAGAAGGCCCATTTTTAATGCTGGATTCTTTAATTTTTCATCAGACTTGCATATTGTTTGTCTTTTGTCTGGCACAAGGCTTGGTCAGTGATGCTTCAATTTTAATGCAGTTAGTCAATTATAATGTTTGCTTCGTTTGACTCATTAATGCGTAATAAACCACCTGTTCTTTGTTTACAAGCTGTTATTAATCTGCAGTTTGACATTGTGCTGGAAATGTGTATAATAAAACTTTCACATGTATTTTTGCTCTGTAAAAGGCTTCACATCATAAACCTGTCAAAAAATTGGCAAGCAGTTTAGTGACAATATGCCTGAATACTGATTCTATATCTGTACAGATATATCTGTATAAAAAAAATAAGAAAGGTCGATTTATGCATGTGGATGTTTAGTTGAATAAAGATGAGGGAGAATATTAAATCCATGTCTACTGTATATCGGAGATGACAGCTACTTTACACTTCCTGAGGCCATGTTTCTTAACATGACCTTGACACTCCAGTGACTTCTGATGATGTCATGCCGTTTTTAAAAATAGAATAGAAAAGTTTTTACATCTTGCTTTGATGCAAAACCTAATGGAAAGTTTATGTGCTCCAAGCTGCAAATGCTGGAAAATTAAGCACGGCACTTAACCCGTAACTGCTCATTTGTATAAATGATTGGAATGTAAGCTACTCTGGATAAGAGGGTCTGCCAAATACCAATAAACATATAAGTATTTTTCTTGAAGCAGAACTTAATAGGCACACCATTAACGGTGAAGGCTTATGAAAGCTAAAGACACATATGAGTTGAAACATACTGTCCTGGAATGCCAAAAGATGCTCAATAATTGCAGACGTTGCAAGAATCAAAGTGAGTTTTATTTCAATTCCTCAGAATTAAAAGCATGGAAAGAAGTCTTGGGTCATATTTTTGGTACATACTGTTTTAGGACTCTTTATATTTATTCAATTTTTTATTTTATTTTTATAGATTATTATTTATTACTTTTTCTTTAGACAACAATTGTGAGCAACTGTAACCAAGAATAAGCAATTTCCCTCTGGGATTAATAAAGTTCTTTGAATCTTGAACCTTGAATGAAGTCACTTACTTCTAGGAGAAACACAACATTGATATTTTGTACACGTTTACTACAATACTGTACCTAGATCATGCCACAGCATTCGGCTACACTGGATGCTCTTTCCTCTGCCAGTGCTTTGTCTGACCATCCATAACAAACTGGTTGCTTCTGTCTCTAAAAGGGAGCTTCATATTTCTTCCACAGTCACATCTCAACAGCTCAATGCAGTTACAATTACTTCACCAGTCAAACTTCTCACCATCGTCATATACCTTTCTCCTGGTCCCGTAGAAAATGTTTTTGAACATGGACATGCTTTCTTTCTTTTCTCCACTGATGGCACTCCCTCATTCTTCTCTAAAATTTCAACCACCTCCAACAGGTTCCAGTTTGTAGCTGGCCAATGCACAAAGAAGGAAATGCCCTCATCAGGCACTTGGTCTCTTTCATGGTCACCCTCCTTGTTCTGCTTGTTATTAGCTTTCAATACCTCTTTCCCACTCACCAAAAACCTCCACTCCACCACTTTTTCCTTCTTAGCTTCATGCACACCCTTCCAGATTTCCTTTTATAGTATCTCTAACACTCATCTGACCTCCATCTTCTGAACCCAACAAGTCTTGGCTAGCCAATGTGAGAAAGACATTTTGGAGCAGCAGGAGGAAACTTGATATTTGATACAATCTCTGTAATAGGATGCTCAACAAGCACATATGATTGTAATTGTTAGGTATTCATATACTTTCTAGTCATATGGTATATTTCAATTTTGTTTAAGTTGGTGCCCATACTATGCTTTTATCTTAACCAGGAAACCCCAGATTCTCTAACTATACAACCTTATTTGCCCCCAAATCTATCTTCTCGTTATATTGCTATTGCATGGTGTGCATTTGTATTTCAGAACTTAGTGAAACAGAACACAAGCTAAACATGCATACCCCAGTAATGGCTCTTTCCAGTAACTAGTACAGATCCTTAACCAATGAGCTCTTACTGCCTCACTACACACTGCTATCAAGTGTTACCAAGATGTAATTTGCACTTATTCCTTTTACTTGCCTGAAATCACTTGCATAGCCACAAATGCCAATGGATTGCTTATTTTTCCTCTCTAATGAAAAGCCTTTACATTTTCTTGATGTAATAAACGTGGACAAATTGAACAGTCACCTTTTTACGTGGCAAGTGTTTCATACTTAGCTACAAACACATGAACAACTCATCAGTGACTCACCCTCTGGCTGTTCTATTAGTTACCATGGACACTCAGATTTCCCCTGTGCGACAGCACAACGAAATTATAAGGTTCTAATTACCATCTTCAGTGACATTAAGTGTGAAAGATATGCCTAAAATCGCGCTATCACATGCAATATTTCTCGTCTGAGAGTTTCTCCAAATGATGCCAATTGACATTTGAGCTACTAATGGTTTTACCGAATTATTCGCGCTGACTGTACTAACCTTCAAGGATTTCTGCCGACAAACATTATTGCCCTTGTTTTTATGATTTGTAGTGTTCTTTAAACTATTATTGTAGGTTATTATTTTTTTCTCGCAGTATCCAACCTTATTCCGAAGACTCAAAAAGGAAGAGCGATTAATATGAGTCATTCCTTTAATCTAAGCTATTTGTGTCTATCTACAGTATATCTTAATACTATACAGTTTGTATACAACACCAATTCCAAAGCCTTTTCCTTATAGGGGTAGCACCCCCCCCCCCCCCTTTCTTATAGAACACAGTGATCCAACTTCAGGGTGAATTAAATGTACTATAAATGTGTGCAATTAAGCAAAATTGATGTTTAACCAAGGATGTTCTTTCAAATTTAGTTACAAATAAGTATATACTGTATGCATTTGAGAGGGAATGGTACCATTGTCTATTACACTGGATGGAATGACACTACAGGGCAAGAAAAAAAAAAGTGGAGAAAGGACACAGGACACAGAGGAGAAGGAGAAAGAAAAAAGATAGTGTCAGACTTCAATGAGAAAAACAAAATTGAGCACAGAGAAAGAAGTAAAGAGAGAGGATGCGGCAGTTGAGGGCCAGTGCCAAGACAAACTTTCTGTTATTGACAACTCCACCTAGTCTAGACAATCCCCCAAAGCCGGAAAATGTCTCATGGGCGGGGCTCTCACAGTCAGATTTACACGACTAATGCTATCTAGCAGTTAATTAGCTGAAATAGCACAAATTAGTCTTATTTCCTTTCTTACTTTCCTTTCTTTAATCTTCAACGCTTGCTTTTAAAGTGCATTTAATCAACTCCAGGCAGTATAAGGAATGTTTAGTGGGAAAAAGGCTACAGAGTAAAAAGATTAATGTCTGTAATGTGTTAAACGTCAGTGATTAAACAAAGCATTGAATCAGTTTGTCCAAGTGTTTGAAAGGTTTATTCAGAGTGTGAATCCTATATGCTTCATTTCAGTTTTGCAATTGAGCGAAGCTAGAGCTAATACACCTACAGTATATTTGATTTATATATTTGTCCTTAAAAATGACAGGAACTAGATTATAAGCCAAACTTTGCCTTCATCCGTCCATTATTTGGCCCAAACCACGTTAGGCTTGTGAAATTCATCCGTTTCTGTTTTGACAAAGAGCTGGTTCTATGAAAGTTAAGCAACACGTGAACTTTGAGAGAACTTTCCTAGCAGAACTCCGAACAGATTGTTTATGGATGCTTGGTAAATAAAAGGGCCGATGAGTAGATCATATGGCATTAGGAAATACTCATAGCGACCAGAGATGCTGCCAAACACAGTTTTCTATTTGCACCTCCTACTGTAGTTGTACTCTACAGTAGGTGCTCCTGAGATCCTCTGGAACCTTAACAAGCACCCACAAGCATCAAGGCTTAACTCTGCTCTGGCACCTACGTATTGGGTGGAATAAACTTCCTCTAGATGTCTGACCAGCTGAGTCACTGGCTGTCTTCAAACGATTACTGAAGACCTACCTCCTCATGAACTGCTTGAATTTGAAGTTTTTTTCCTATTATACCAATCCTCCCAACAGCTTTTTAGACTAATAGTACTTCTTGTTCCTGGCATACTACACCTGTAAGAGGGAATATTTATTAATAGAGACTAAAATACACCTGACCTTTGGGACAATTTATTCTGCAGAATAACAGAACAAAGTTATGAGAGTGGAAAACTCCCTTTATTTCCCAACATAATGCCCTTCAACACTAATGCATTTATCCCAGTGGTTCACTAGTTCTTGGATACCATCAAGGTATTGTAGAAAGGTTTCTCAGTACTCTGGAACCATGATACTGTAGGACTGCCTAATTCATGTCTGAACCCCTGTCCTCCCAGGAACTCTTTTAATAGCCCAAACATGTTGAAATAACTTCTAGCCGACTACTTGTATTGTGCAAGTTGTGTAGTGGGCAATATAATGGAGCGCAAAAACAGAAGACTTTTGGTGATCAAAACAGGCCATTTTTTATAAATGAAACTGTTTTACTTGCTGAATGTTCACAGGAATGACTGCAATCTTATTCATGGATTTGTGGCCTTCTTCAAAACATTTGCACCATTCATATATTTTCCTGCAGCAAAGAGTCTGATAACCCAACTGTGCTTGAAGTCTTCTGTGAATGTAAAACATTTTTTGCCTTAATTCTTATAAAATGACATCACAAGTTCCAGTTTACCATGAGCACCACTTGTATAAATGTGAATGTAAATACTGCAGCTTAATTTACCAAGGATGCTCACTTTGATATCAGCCTTTGATCTTAGAACAATAGCAAGATTTTTGTTCGTGATAAGAAGTGAGCCTAATTTAAACTGTTGGATGCACAAAGTTAGAGCCTTTGAAGATTTTCCTCTTCTGGAACTAAGGAGACTACCCAAATCTGTTCCAGCATAAGAATGCCCCCATGCATGGTCTGTATGGTTACTTATACATCCATCTATTGCATTCTTCCATTGTCTATACCAGTTATCATGGTATAGGCCGGGTACACCCTAGATGAGTTGCCAACCCATCAATTGGCACAAGCACACACATACTCAGTAATACACTGTGGGCATTTTGAAATTGCCAATCAGCCTAAAATGCATGTCTATGGGGAAAATGAGATTACCCAGGGGAACCCATACACAAAAAAAACATGCAAACTCCAAACACAGACTGGAGCCAATGCATTATTTTTTTATCACAGTTACAGTACCTTCAGCACATCATTCCTGATTTGAACCCTCTGTCTGGCCATTTGATACAAAAACTTCGTCTTTCCTTTCTCTGTCCAGATGTGACACAGAGTGCTTTCCTAGCTGTTCCCTCAGTTTATCTGCAGTAGTTACCCAGGCAACCATCAATCCTTCTTCTTCATCTCTGAAATCATCCTAAAGGCAACAAGAGTGCTGTCTAGCTACACAATCTCCTGCCACCACCCAGTTTTCAATCTCTTTCAGGATGCAGTTCCTTGCATAGTCCAGTACAGTACAGTATTTCCACCTTTCTTTACTCTTATACATCACCCTGTGCTCCTCTTCCTTCTTTAAATATGTACTGTATTTACCACAGGCATTTCCAACATTTTGCAAAATCTACCACCCTCTGCTCGTCCACGTTCTTCTGCTTGATTTCCTATCCATCACTTCTTCATCACCTCTGTTTTTGCCAGCATTCCCACTGAGCTTTGTCCAATCACACCTGTTTCTTTCTTGGGTACACTCTCCATCGCTTCATCTAACTCCCTCTAGAAATATCCTTTTTCCCACCACTTACAGGACAAATGTGCTGGTGACAGCTTCACACTCATGACTCTGTGAGACACTCAACACTCTCATTTGCTCTTAATATTCTCTTTCTTCAGGATTAAACCTACATCTTTTCCCTTCCCATACACACCAGTGTAGAACAGTTGAATGTACAGTAACTCCTGGCCTTACCCCACTTCCACTTGTACATACAGTGTGTCTATCATTCTTTACCTTCACTATCAGTTTTAGTGCCAGTATTCAAAGTTCTGTCTGACACCTCCATGTTCTTACTCTTCCTTCTCTCCCACTGTCTCTGGGCATGCATTCTCTCACCTTCCTCCTTTGCCAATCAGAACCCAACATAGTTTCCACAAGTACCCTGCTGGTGGTTATTAGTAACCCGAGCCTTGACTGATCCGGTTATGGAAATCCAGTTCATGATCAGCGTATTTGATTTGGCACAGGATTTACACCAGGTGCCAGATATGTGAATGCCAAATGTGAATATCCAATGCACTGGAGACATAGTGACGGAGGTAGACCTAGACATTTATGTGCCCAAGATGATATTTTCTTGATACAACTTGTCAGCAGTGAAAGCGTAAGCTTTTGGACGTAATGTTTACACTTACAGACAGTGAGTTACTTTCCCCATCATTTCTGTTCAGTGAAGTTGAGCGGAATGAAGAAGAGACTGAGATGCTCAGCTTTAAAGCCTCAATATGCTGGATCCTACTACTGTGCTGAGCCTACTGTACTGTCATTTGTTTGGTGTATATCTTATACAGTATATCTGCTGCATAAGTATTTGTGTATTTTTAGTTTTATATCTATACAAATAAGTTTTCCAGTTTTGATGCTCAATCTGAATCACTCAGATTCTTCTGAATGTGACTAGTTTTTTACCCCCTCACTAACACAATATATCTCGGCACTAATCAAAATCCGGTGAAGGTGACTCATATAGCCATTTTCAGACTTCCAGGAAGTGCTTTCAAGTCTTACTGTTGTCCACATTTGTAGCGTACATTTCTACAGTAGATGCGCCTTTACAAATTGGCAATGCCATTTATCTTGAGAAGGACAAATAATAATAATTTTAAAAAACCACATAGACAGCTTCAACACAATTTGTTCCTAGAAGAGAAGGACATAGTTTCCTTTTTAAACAACATCACAGTAAGAATGATAAGTGAAATCAGTGTTAAAAGGACTCTAGAGAGGAGAAAGCAGAGAGCTGTGAGAGAGTTCCTGTCTGCTTGCAGCCAAACTCATGATCCATCTTACTCGCTTTTTCAAAACCAAATCATTAATTCACCTGCAGCTGGAGCTGTGGGAATTTTAATTGAGCAGTAAAAAGAGAGATAAAAAAATCTGTGTTAAATTTATATCAACAGCTTTAATCGACTCTGTGCAATTACATTCTAAAATACAGAGGATGTTAAACATGTTAAACTGCACACATAGCTGTATTGAAGTTCTTCTTTCTGAATTTTATCTGACTGATGACCTCTTGTAGAAAGAAAAATGGCTGTCAGCGAATACATTTCACCAACACACTTAATAATAGATAGCTTGATTATACATACAATTATGGGCGCAACTTTAGGTTCGGCATAGCATAAATCATTCACTTTGTATATTCATTCATTCATTCATTCATTCATTCATTCATTCATGTTCTATACCACCTATCCTGCGTAAAGGGTTGTGGGGGGCCTGAAGCCTATCCCAGGAAACTTGGCAATTACAGGCTTGGAACACCAGTTAGCCTAATCTGCATGTCTTTAGACTGTGGGAGGAAACCGGAGCACATGGAGGAAATCCACCAAGCACAGGGAGAACATGCAAACTCCATGCACACAGGCCCAAGGCAGGAATCGAACCCTCGATCCCTGAGGTGCTAACCACTAAGCCACTGTGCTGCCTCGCTTTGTATAACAGCACCAAATTTGTAATGTATAAATTTGTAGTTCCAGTATTGGTAAATAATATACCTCCTGTTAGGAAGAGATTTATTGTTTTATTTCCTTTTGATAAAACAGCAACTTAAAATTGTTGGTTGGACTGGATGGGAATGTTATCATTTGCTTGTCAGTTACAGTGAATTGAGAAAGCCAACCACTTTATCATGGTTTAAAACAGTTAGTTAACAGTTCATTTTAATTAATCAATATGATTAATCTGCCATGCAGAAAGCAGGGTTCAATTCCCAGCCAGTGCCCAAACCTTGATCATTGGGGATTAAAACCACATCCCTTGCATATGCAAATAATATAGGTCCTGGAAAAAAAGAAAAAAAACATAGAGTTCAATTTTTACTAAATCCACCACAACTTTGAAAGATACCAACTCAGCCAAGTTTTTTTAGAGATTCTTTATAAAACTGAGGAAACCAGGTTTTAGAAAGGGAAAAAAATGTGTTTTGAGTATATTGTAAACCAATAATCCTTTATTATATATAGTATATACTGTATATTACAACTACTACTGTAACTATGCCTGATCAAAATCACTGCAGCATTCATTTACTTAAATTCATCAAGACGTACAATGCAGTATAATTTGGGAGAGGCCATCTGTTAAATGTTGAATTGATTGAGAATGCCTTTGATATTCCAATAGCTCAAATTTCCAGTTATTTACTTTTTTTTGTTAAATAAAAACACATTTTGGTAGGTTATATATAGCTATTATTTTAAGACACACATTAAAAAAGAAAATTTATACATTTTCATTAACTTTATTATTTACATACATAATTATAATGTATTTAAGTTCCATTTGTCCAAACTTTTTAACTGGTAGTGCACATGTTCAATATAGTACTGTATACTGCAGGGGAAATACAAGGTCATTTCCAGACTGATAGTTTTAAAGAACAATTCTTCCTTGTCTCAACATTGTACTTAGTATAGTTTTTTTTAACTCCCCAGCATTTGAAGCCAAATCATCAATTAACTTATAATTACAGATTTGGCAGCTTAAGTAAGTGAACAGCAAAGAGAAGACTAATTAAAAGCCAGCGAGGATTTTCCACACAGAGAATCAGAGCAACTGTGGGGAATAAAGTGGTGAATCTGACACAGTTATTAATAACAAGGTTAATTGTAGATATTAGATTATTTTTTATTCCGTGTATGAATAAATCAACCAAATTAATCGAAAAACCTGTAGTGGAATAACAGGAAAGGCCAGCTGCACAAGCATATTTAAATAATGGCTAATGGCTTATTAATCTTCTTATTTAATTACACTTTGACATTTTCAGCATAACCTATCGTGTCTTTTAAATGACATTTAGCTTTATATTTTGGGCCTTATTGTTCTCAAAAGACATTTTCTGCTGAATTGAGGCAATTAAGCCATAAGGCACTTAAAAACCGCTCAAGAATTAACAGATAAATGAACAACTGTGACCCGATCAGAGTATGACATCACAGTACAGCGGAACCTCGGATTACGAGCATAATTCGTTCCGGAAGTGGGCTCGTATTCCAAAACACTCGTAAACCAAATTTAATTT
>JAQMYL010000038.1:10863602-10889447 GCA_030014365.1 Clarias pachynema
TATATATAAATAATTTAGATCAAATATTAGATTAATTAGATGTTAAAAATTACTGAAAGGATTAAAACAAACATAATCTACAGAATACACATTACTTAATTCATAACCCACATAATATTTCTAACTTTTATTTACTTTTTTTTTTATTTACTTTTTTATATATGAAAAATTAATTTTTCATTTCTTTTTTCTAAAGAAACAGGCTACTGTATTTCTCATACAGTTCTCTGGATGGCAGATCACTAATTCATTCATACAATATACCACCCATGACAGTTCTAGGTGGTAATGCATCTCACAGCCACCAGCACTTTAATTATAACAGATAGTCCCTTAGAATAAAATTTCCATAAAGAGTAGTGCATATTACAATGTACGTACAGTATCTGATGTTGTCTAGTCCCTGCTGAGAAAATAGGAGCACTTCATTTGCATGCGGTTATTGAATAAATAAAGTGTTGAAACTGTGAGATGTTCATTACAGAGTATTTTTCCCAAGCTATAGGATCTCTTATTCAGCACTTATAACTTAGCACTTATATGCGGCTGGTGAATGAACACCATGCTCGTGCAATTTCCTTTCCTTATATTCGAAATAAATCACATACAGTAGGAGGGCAGGAGCAGAGGAGTCAGCGTACTGTAGGTAACATCTTGGGTGAATCCCACATATACAGTACTTTTTTTATTTATTATTTTTAAATAATAGTGTTTCTTTACAAAACCAAAGACTATTGATAATTTTTTTAGAGGAATCATAAGTAATATAGGAGTACGATAAAGATATGCAAATTAATTGGCATTTTTTAACAAATATATCATAAACCTATAACCCTATTTCATTTTTCACTAGGTTTCATTACCCAACAATAATCTGTTGTACGTTTTAACCATACAATTAAAGCACAATAGAAACAAGTGGTGTGTAGTGACCTTCACAAATCAAGAAATTAATATAGAAACATTTAAGCAATTGAAAGACCAGGCACAATTAGTTTCACATGTTTGAAACTGTCGGAAATTTACTATAAAATTTACTATAAGCTCAATGTATGCTTTATTAAAAGAATACAGTATATGTTGAGCTCAGCATCTGAATTGTTGCTCGGTTTTATGCGTATTACACTGGAAGGTGACGTATAGGTGTAAGCTAGCATAATGGAGTGGATCCAAGGGCACCCGTCTTACTCTGTAGCGGACACAATCCAGCTGGCAGAGGATGTCATGTCTATATTTGCAAGCCCAGGTAACATAAGCGTCATTATCCCCTCTTCCAATGGTGGTGGGTAGTTCTGGAAAGGGACTGCAGAGCAGGGCCAACAAGCAGCCCTGCTGAGGGAACAAGGATTATTGTCAGCATGTAGTCATTGTATCACACTACCAAATTTGCAGGCACTTTCAGGCAAACTGTCCCAAAATAGGTGGGTCATGTGCTCAAATTTCCTAATTTCCAGTCTCCTGGCGGTCTCATAATCTTTCCTTTGGTAAACAACCAACATAGGACTAGGTGGCTGCCAAGTAAGGAAGTATGAGGGGTGAGTGGGCCTGGCAAGGGAAACTGATCCGATCCCACAGAAAAGTCAATGTTTGTGGGAATACTATACGCAGCGCTTCACAAACACCAATTGCGCATTACAGGAACTCAGCTGGGAGTTATTGCCACATCCCTGGTACAGTCCGAGTCTCACTCCAAGCAAGTTCCACATGTCTGGGCCATCAAAGGAGTTCCTGGATGGCCAGAATTTCAGATGTGAAGCAGGCAGTACGATCATGGCTCTGGTGTACTGAGAGAACTTTCTACCTTGATGGTAAGAGAAACTTGTGGAGAGGTGCACACTCATAACTTTTATCCTGTACAATCAAAAGTCCAGGTTTGACTTGAACAATTCTTATATAATCGTTGTTATTATTAATTTTTTTTAAATGGGAAGGATTTGGTAGTATTTTAAAATGGATATTCATGATTTTCAAGTAATGTTAGTGCACGCTTTCTCTATATTCAACAAATAATCTAATACAACAGATCCAGTTACTATTTTTTTTTTAAACACATCTATAAATGTAATCTAATGTCAATGTAATCGTTTCTGTGAATCTATCTCATATTGCCTTTTCGCCATGCTCTCCTTCAGCTCCAGTAACTGTAATCGCTTGGAAGTATTGCTGTGATTTATTGTTCTGTCTACAGCTGCTGATTAGATGAATTCCAGACTAAAACTTCCACATCCCAACACTGAATACAAAGTAAACTGGCTGTGCTTGACCCTGTGCATTACTTACATTACAGCAGTACAGCATTAAATATGATGTTTTAGATACAGAATAGATAAATAGAAGTATTTAAAATTCATTGTGTTTGAAATGGCTATACAGTCTTGGTCGCTTGCTACCATTTTCTCTGAGAAGTTCTTCGAGTAGTTCGTAGTAGTAGTAGCGTCACACACCAGACCAGATGGAGCCGACAGAAAATAAAAAGCTGTTTACATTAAAATAAATCACAGATTCTCTTGGACGCCTTCCTTTTATCTGCGCCCAGCAGCTAGGAGAGACATGACCATTATTCTTAACAAGTGCACTATGCCAAGGACTATTGCATAGTTTAAATGGAAAGTTCACAGAGTCATTACTGGATGGATCATATAGTGATATATTGTGTTTGATTGCTTTAAGGCAAGAGGGAGGATTTCTATTAAATTTGATTAGGAACTAATGACTGGTATTTAAAACCTATGCAATTTTGGTACATGTGGTATGATGGGGGTAATAACAGTTTGAAAATCTGTTTATATCAAGTGCTTTAATTCCATTTAAATGCTAATGGCGTACACAGTAATTAAATAAAGTGGGTTTCAACACCCAGACTTCCTTTTTTGTTTAAAATCTCTTTGGCAAAACTTGAGTGGAACGTTACACGTTGAGGTCTGGTGACTGTAGAAGCATTCTCATTGTCATGTGAACTCATTGTCATGTTCAAGAAACCAGTGTAAAATGATTTAGTGACATGGCATGTTAACCTGCCGTCATAAAGGCATGGACATGCTCAGTAAGGGATGCTGACTGGCATTAAAACACTGCTCAATTGGTACTAAGGGGGACAAAATGAAGAACATATCCCCTGCACCATTACACCACCTCCACCAACCTGGACCATTGATACAAGGCAGAATGGATCATGTTGTTTATGTCAAATCCTGAATTTTATTGAAGCCATGTGAATTGTAGGCTTAGTTTCCTGTTCTTATCAGACAGGAGAGGCACCTGCAGTAGTGTGGCCTTCGGCTGCTGTAGCCCATCCCATCAATGTTCGACATGTTGTTTGCTCACAGATGCTCTTCGGCATACCTGGGTCTCAACAAGATATTATTTGAGTTTCTGTTGCCTTTCTATTAGCTTAAATCAGTTTGGCCATTTTCCTCTGACCTCTGGCATCAACAAAGCACTAAAAGAACTGCTGCTCTCTGGATATTTTCCCTTTTTCAGACCATTCTCCGAAACCCCAGAGATGGTTGTGCATGAAAATCCCAGTAGATCAGCAGTTTCAAACATACTCAGACCAGCCTGACCATTTAAAATATTTGAAATCAAGTTTCTTCCCCATTCTGATGCTCGGTTTGAAATTCAGAAGATGGTCTTGTCCATGTCTACATGTCCACCATGTAATTAGCTGAGTAGGTATTTGCATTAATGAGAATTTGAACAGGTGTACCAAATGAAGTAGCCAGTGTGTTTATAATATCTATAAAATGCTTCTTAAAACAGTAATTAATTCTTAAGGTATTTTTTATTATTTAACTTTTTACACTTTCTCCTTTTTCAGCAAACAGTTAGTATATTAATGATGTTTATAACGTGTAGATAAGAAGAGAGTTTGCATTTGCAGCCTTCGCTTTATTAAATATTGTGATAACACCAAAAAGAGAAACAGGAACTTGATTAGGAACTAAAACAACATGAGCCTTTGGTGGGAACATGGCTGGGGAGGATGCCCTGTTGTCCTCTGATGGCAGCTGATTTGCAGAGGCCACCACGTTCACCTCCACTGGGAGCTTGGCTCTTGAGGTCACCACGTTCACTTCCATTGGAGGCTTCAGTGGTGAGGAGTGGCTCATAACATATCGTGGAAAAACCTGCTTATTGAGTTTAACAACTTCTTCTCCAATCTTCTTGTCCATGACCACAAAGCGGATGTAACAGGCAAGCAGAAAAAGCATGGCACATGAATTTCATATGATTCGGATTCCCCAGTGCTGGCCCCGAGACATGGTCTCTACGGGACGCATTAAAATTCCAGCACCAGTCTTTCTTTCCTCCCCGGCTTCATGCTCTTTAAGGTCTATCAGTCTGGTCTGTCATGGATAAGAAGATGCAAGTTACTCCGACACTTACACTCTGGCACTTACCTGATATAGTAGTTATGGTATAGAGTACAGTATACAGAAGTAGCAAAACAAACAAACAAAAAAATTAATAGAGATTTTTATGATTATTTTCTTTCTTTGTGCATGACTGATTGCTAGAAGTTATAGCTCTCTGAGGGAAAGCATTGCTATTTGTTTCTGAAACTCAACAGCGTAATCCCAACAGTAAATCTTTAACCTTGGGGGTGATAAAAAATAAAAAGAACTGCAATGTCAAAGTGTGCACTATTTTAGTAAAATTGTCTAAAGGGAATAAACACTACACTACACTAAAACCCTGTTAGCCATGAGAATCTCAAGGCTTTTCACAAGGTCTCATAGACTCTCAGCGTTAACTGAACTATTTTCACACAAGGCATGTCTTATCAACTTATATATTCCACTGGGAGTGTTTTCTCTTTGAAACAGTGAAATGGCAGAATGAAGGTGAGAAAGCTATGCTGGCATAGACACATAATTAATCTTTTTTGATTCATAATGCTTCACAGGGTTTATAATATTTTTCAGTTTTATTCTATACTCGTAAAGTCTTTTAAAGATGTGAAGAAATTTGGTAAAGTGAAGATCATTTTTAAAAATAGTAATAAATAATGCTTTTGAATATGTAAAAGGGTAAACACTAAACACTTTCTAGGCCATTGGTATTAATGGTCTAAGTTTTACCATCATGCAGTTTTATAAGGAAAATAGACCCATGTTGGAAAGTTGGCCCATGTTAATCTGCTACAGTTTATTAGCTGACTCTGGTTCTTAACTTCTGTCAGGAAAGCTTATTATTTTGTCTGAAAAAGGATTCTAATGATAGGCTCCCAGGTGGTACAAAAAAAATGAAAAAAAGATTACGAGTTTCAACAATGCCAAAGCTGTACATGGCTGGAAGCCAAGAGAAAAGAATTGGCAGTGCTTTCTAGGTGGGAGGGAGCCATATTGTCTCCTCAGTCAATCACAGTGACACTACCCAATCGTGGGTGACTGTGAGCTCATGCATGCAGGAAAAGGTAGATTGCTTTGTCCTCAGAGCGGGTTATGCTGTTCTGTGACACAGCATGAGCAGCAGTTGGTTGGAGGAAGTATGTGCTAGGCTTTACGGTTCTCAATTACTAGCTGTTGTTTGAAAGGGAAGAACTGGCAGGTGGGTGGATATTCCCAGGTGGTGGGAATTTTTTTTTTTTGGAAAGATACAAACTTTGTTATTAGGACAAATATTAGTGAGGATGAATAAGTAAATGAATGAATGAACTGTATTGAATGGTACTGTAATGATTCACTATCCGAGACATGGGCAAACCATTTTGAGTGTTGGATCAACATGTCATTCGAAGCATGTGTGTCTGTTATGTTACAAAAAAGGTGACAGTTATTGTAATCAGTACAAAATTTTTTTTATTGCTTTTGATCATGATTATTAGTAAAGGTGGATAAATAAGTTATTGAATGTATGAATGAATGACAGAATTAATAAATTTGGAAATCATACCTATTATCTATTACCTTTTTGGATGAAAACCATTCAGGAGAAAATATGTACAAAAAATGAAGAGTGCCTAACAATTTCCACAAGCTTTATGGAGAAAAGTGAATCATCATGCAACTGATAATGTACTTATTCATAAATGCTTTAGAATGTCCCACAAAATCAGAATTTTTACAGTTCCAACAATAACACCTTTTAGGAATTGTATTCGTCATTTATGCATTTGCGTCATTATCTAAGAAGTAGAGAAGCATGGTTTTAGAATGAAGTCCAGGATGATGCTCGTTTTAAATAAAAATCCATGTCTGGGAAAGAAACCAAAGTTTCCAGATAAACATCTGCCTATTTAAAAGAATGGATGTGTCTAACAAAATCTAAGCAAACCACATCTGTGCATATATAATCATGGCATGCACATTTTTCTCCTAATGGATAGTGGCAGGAGAAAAAACATCCTGTCTTTTTTTCCTCCCAACATTATAATGAGAAGTGAAAGGTTTAAAGGGAACATCTATGAAAATGTGTCTGCAGCTTAAGAGGTCTAAAGCACCTTTCTTCATAACACTCATAAAATATTCATGACTGAATGGGAGCTCAGTCAGCTTTACCCTACCCACCCACCTCCTGTACAACACTTGAAATTACTGTACTGTGTCCAAATTTGGAACCACCTGTATTTGAAAAGCACACTTTCATGGTTTCTACTTTATTACAGTAATTTGTCATATATAAGGTGACATTTTACATTGTGGCCTGGTATACAATGAGTTGGACATGAATGGACATTCAAAATTAAATCCATAACCTACAATAATAACAGATTGTTAGCAAATGATTCTATTTAATCATTATTCTAAAATAATTAAAGTCAAGATTACTTGCAAAGAGCTAGTGAATTCATCCTATCTGTATATTACATGACCACAAGGTTAAAAATCAATGCCCTGTCTTGTGTAATGTGTGTATGAATGTTTAATTTTAAAATGAGCTGCCATAATTACACTATTATAATAAATTTCAAATAAACCGAAATGAGCTAGCTGTATTGATAGATAACACCTTCCTTTACTGATGTACTGTTGACACATGGACAAATCCATTTCGGCTTTCAAAACTTAGAAAAAAGTTAAAAATCAGCTAAATACTGGAAGCACTTGTGTCTGTTGTGTCTAGAGAAGTCACAGTAATTGAGGCGTAATGTTCTTTAAGGTCAGAATTAAGTGATTTGACTCCAAACTTGGTATAACTGTACTTGCAAATGTAATAAAAGAGGTTTACTAAAATAGTCTTCATTGTATTATGTATAGTTTGACTGACTGTTTTATGTTTGTAGCCCTCTGAGTACTAGCTCTTATTCCTAACCATACTTAACCTGTACCTTTCTCTGAGCCTGTTCTTCCATCTATGGCTAAATAGTGAACAAGATGGTTGACACGCTTTGAGATAAGCTGCAAAGGTTTCTGGTACATTGGTTAAAATATATAAATGCATGTCATACTGTAGTTTACCATGCTTGCACTTTGGATAAAACCATCTGCTTTTACATCCAGACAAATGTAAGTAATATTAGAAAAGCATATGCTTTACTAATATTACTTACATTTGTCTGGATGTAAAAAAGCAGATGGTTTTATCCAAAGTCATAATTTTAAAGTCAAATAGTTTTATTTGTCATAATTGAGATGATTATGGCTTACAGCTCATGAAAACCCCAAATCTACAATCTCAGAAAATTTGAATATTGTGAAAAAGTTCAATATTGTAGGCTCAAAGTGTCCCACTCTAATCAGCTAAGGTGTCCTTTGATCTTTGGTCTTTGATCTTGGCCATAATGGAGTTTGAAGTGTGACTGTTTGAGGTTGTGGACAGGTGTCTTTTATACTGATAACAGATGCCATTAATACAGGTAACGAGTGGAGGATAGAGGAGCCTCTTAAAGAAGAAGTCTGAGAGAGCCAGAAATCTTGCTTGTTTTGTAGGTGACCAAATACTTATTTTCCACCATAATTTGCAAATAAATTCTTTAAAAATCCTACAATGTGATTTTCTGGATTTTCTTTCTTATTTTGTCTCTCATAGTTGAGGTATACCTATGATGAAAAGTACAAGCCTCTCTCATCTTTTTAAGTGGGGGAAATTGGTCGCTGACAAAAATACTTTTTTGCCCCACTGTATTATTATGTTATAATATATTCCCAGGTGTGGACCAAAACTACAGCACCGCGACCCCAAAAATCATCCGGTGACCTCTTGATGAGAAAGCCTGCTGGACCAAAATAGGACCAATGTAATGTACATACGTGCATAATGGATCTGTGGAAATATCTTTGACTGATGAGCATAATACCTCCTGTATTGTCTTTATACAGTATGATTTTGTGACTAACCCTTTGGTGACTCCAGTGCATCAACATGTTGTTTTCCAGCTGTAGCTGTGCTTTATGTTCAAACTGTATGATTTTCCTTAAGTGGGAAACTCAATCAATTTAATAAACAAATACCAGGGGGACATTGACTGAAACTGGCTCTCCTATATCACAGAAGCATCCGGTATTTCAAACACAGGACCTTTTGCCTATATATATATATAACGCAATTTCAAGTACTTCATGAAGAGGTATGTTCATTTGAGGATTCAGCCTCAAAAAGGGCACAAATGCAACAAATGAATGTGTGTAGTGTTAATTTTATACATGAAGTGGCCTTGCTGTAACAAACATTCTCACCTACAGTACGCTGAGTTATGGTTATGTTCTGCTAGCCAGACTTAGAGAAATCGATTAGCATCATTCCACAGTGACATGTGGACAACATTCATTACCTGGAAAGTGTGGAGTGTTGATTGGACAGATAATCATTTTAGGGCTATCACTGCTGGGGTGAGAAACATTTTAGTACATCACATTAAAATCAGTTATATGTTTTTATTTTTTATTCTTTTTTTATTTTATTCTATTTTATATATGGAATATAACATAAATCTGTGATGAGGCGAGAATTACTCGATGGCAACAATCTTTTAGATAACGTATAAAACATACTGGAACAGCTCTCTGGAATTTGGTCATATTACTCTAGAAGACATTACTAAAGAAAATAACATTCTTTTATTATATTGAAAAGCTGCATTTAACCATGAGTAGGGAAGGAAGAGATCTTTATTTTTCTTACTTCATACATTTTTATTCCCTGAAGACGCATCGGTGCATTATGGTTTTAATTTCATCTACAGTGTAAATGGAATCCTAGCTGAGAGTCCATTTATGTACTATTTCAACAAACTTTTTTTGTGATTTAAAAATGATCAATGAAACCAATAGAAATTGGTTGCGGTAGTATTTTGAACATTCTTTACTTTCGCTGTCTTGTTTATGATTTGTTTCTAAAGTATTCAACTTTCATTAACATTGCCGTTTCTTCTATTCAGCATAATTATTGGAGAACTAATATGGAAACCCCTGACAACTTTTTCTTTTCTTTTCTTTTTTTTTACCAAGTAACTAAGATACTTAAGCATTAATGAAGGAGCCTGAAACAATACACTTTCACAGTGTTTTAATGAATCAGTAATTAATGGTTCTGAAATGACTCTTACATTAACATTTACGGCATTGGGGTGACACATGTATCCAGAGCAACTTACAGGAGTGATTTGAAGTCCCTACCAATAAGTACATCCTCAGATGTAAGAGCCTTCCTCAAGGGCCCAACAGTGGCAACAGTGGTGGTCACGAGGTTTGAATCTGGGTCCTTCCGAACCATAGTCCAGTGCCTTAACCACTGAGATACCCCTGACCCTACCTTCATTCAAGGCTGCAGACTTTAATGTACAGTATATTCATCTAATAACAACCTATCCTAATATAAATTCATTAGAATACATATTTTTCCTGAGTTTTCAATATCCGTTAATGTTTGCCAACATCATAAGATTGTGCTGCCTTTGTAAAATGTAAATTTCCTCAAGAAGAAATGATTATGACAGGTTGGGGCTTGTTTGGCATTTTAGCAAAACATTGATGGGATTGTGATGTGCGAGATCTGCCTGAGCAGACCCTGCAGGAATGGCTTGTCACCATGGAAACAGGCCGACTCTTGTGTCGCGGTAAGACCACAGAGGATTGTTAGTGTTTACACTCATGCCCCTACAGCCCAGTGTTACACAATTCTTCTACCGACAGTGGAGATGTGAAAATGGTTCACTTACACTGTGTTAATGTAATACTTAGGACTGGTGAACTGATCATTCTGCAAATTCACAGACTGATCAGTGAATTTGCAGAATAATATAAGACTAGTTATAATAATAACAACACACTTTAAACTAGTTCTGGGATAAAAACAACACTTATGTAGTTCTTGTGGTTTTGTTTTACACAGTGCTGTGTTCCTTTATCAGATGTCCACAGTCTACCTACACTACTGTGCACCAAATCATTTCTTCATATTTCATATTTTGCTTACTGTCTTGAGGAATAGTTCTCCAGGTTTCCAGAAGCAGTGTTTGTTCTCTCATTTTCAGTCCAGTGCCTGTACCTGACCAGTTTCATGGGAATGATTTTTGTTTTCTAAGTCACACGGAGATCTATGAATCATTCAAACATACAAATAATCCAACTTAAGGCATGAACCAGTGAGAAATAGGTGCAGGTGATGACAGATGATCAGGCTGCTGATTAGTATACTGGTGATGCTGAATGCTGAGTGGTTGGAACAGATGAGAGGGGAAATGAGGTTGCTGTTACATAAACAAACAATTTTTAAATTGCATCATTACATATTTTATTGTCCCAGTAAAATAATTGTCCTCATTTCTTTAGTTTAATCTACACTATTTAATTTAATTTAATTTAATTTAATTTTACGTGAAAAGATAAGGAGCAGCTCAAGACTTTTGCACAGTACTGTACAGTCTGTTAAGGCCATCCAACATTGTAGATTTACCTGTGCTGTATGTGCTAGTTCCATTATTAATGGCACCCTGTAAACAATATATTTTAGGATAATATAAGTACATGTATTTCACATAGTCTGTTAATTACTGTATATGTTTATTGTTTATTATTAATATAATATTAACATATTTGGAAATTAGCCATCCCATGTGTAATGACTAATGGCTGTTTTAAATTTGTCTCTTTGGCCCTTGAAAATAAATGAAATGAACTGGGGGAAAAAAACAGATTCACTGACAAGAAAAAGTAAATCACATAATAAAATGACTAAATTACTTTTCTTTATCCTTCATGGTTACAGATTAACATAATACATTTCCATATATTTTCATATTTGTACATGGGAACAAAAATGTATTTAATAACCAAGAAAAGAAATAATAACCCAGGGTGAAAAAAATAATAAACTAGCACCAGTTAGCAGCCCAGTTGCTGATCACAGTCAATTTGGAGGGATGTAAAGGCCATATTGTTATGGGATACATTCAATCAAGTTCAGATCCTGATAAGAAACTAAGAAACTTAATTAGCTGGCTAGCTGAGACAAGACAGATTGACATGACAACATAAATTAACAACATAAATTAACAAAAGAACTAACTAGCTAGCTTAGAGACCTAATTAGCTGGCTAGCTTGGACAAGACAGATTGACATTTTAAGTTAACAGAAAACTATCTATGTTTTTATACAAAAGAGACAACATAAAGTGCACGTGCGAATGTACAGACAAGAGCGACAAAGTGACAATGCGACAACATTACATCACAATACTTTGTACCATTCATTGACATTCATTGTCATCTATCCATTCCCTATACTTTTTATTGTGTGTAGGGTTATGGGGGGGTCTAGGAGCCTATCCCAGCTTACAGTAGGTCACCATGTGGGGTAGATTCTGGTTATAAGGGCACCTAATACACACACACACACACACACACACACACACACACACACACACACTGAGGGCAATTTGGAAATACTATTCAGTCGACAGCGCATGTCTTTGGTAAGTGGATATAAACCTGAGTACCCAGAGAAAAGCTCTCAAGCTCATGTAACCCCCAAACCTGGAGGTGCGAGGCAACAGTCCTACTACTGTGTCCCCTGATTCATCTTTCACAATCATTTTATCCTAAGTAGGATAAAGTGAGCCTAGCCTCAGAACAGAGAACATGGGAAACTCTGAGCAGTAATTAACCCGAACCTTAGAGCTGTGAGATGGAAACTCTACCTGCTGTGCCATCATGCCTCCTTATGCTGTATTCATTTTTATGCCTTATAACTCCAATGCAATGCTACTCCCAAGTAACTGCAAATAATTGTCTTGTTATGCACAAATACTCTGAATAATAGAGTTTTTTTCCCTTAATGAGACAAAAAATAAACTGAAAAGGTTCCGGAACAGATGGTAGTGTTTCTGACAAGACGCTGCCCTTTGAAGAAACACCCTAAGTCAACAAACCTCAAGCTCTCTCTGTATTGTACTAGTGTTTGATCAGTCAATTTTAACCTTTTATTTCAGAAGACTCATGGACACGCTGTCCAATCTGCTCCTAATCTAACCTTGAAAAACTCTGAACAATCAATACCAACACTCCCTGAAGTTTATATTTTATTTAATCAGTTGTCAGACAGTCTGTCTAGAGAGCTTTACAAAATGTTAAAGCAAAGCTACACGGTTCCTAAGTAATATACAAGGATTCATTGTTAAGAAGAAAATTCAATTAAAAAAACAAAGAGGTGATGCGAGAGACAATCAATTAAATGTACATATGGAGACAATTAAGAAAGTATTATCCTATTAGCTTGACGTATTTGCTTCTTGTATCCCTCTCTGCTCTGCTACTCCCTAATCACATGTTTTATTTTTGTTCACTTTGATCCTTATTTCATTTTTTGTCTCATTAGATGGTGTATGCATGCCTCATGTTTTATCTCCTATGCCTCTTGCATGTACTCTTTAAAGCCAAAATTAAAATTCCATGCTTTGTTAAGGGCCCTGTTTTTTATTCCCCTCATTACGTCTGCTGCCTGTTTTCTATTTCCGCATCCCTTACCCCTTGCCCTATTACTTTGTCTTTTTTGGTATTTTCTGGTCTTTACCGCTTTATATTTATAATATGATCTTTGATGTCAGTTATTGAAAATAGCAGGCTAAAGCAATGGTGCAGCCACTGATCCAGGTCACTGAAGCCCTGATCGCCAGGATTGGGTGTGAGATTAGAACTGAACAGTGTGTGAGTGTAGCTCTATGAGCCCGCTGGATATCTTACTAGACTGACAAAATCCTTGGCCTTGGAGTGTTCCTTAAAAATTAACTGACGCATAGTATAAGGCTTTAAGCTGAAATGCTGCATTAAGGATTATATTGAATATACTGTATGTAGTGACTAATTAGTAAATGCACATAGTTTTACATAGAATCTTCTTTTAAGTAAGACTCTTAACTATTCAAAGAACCCATAAGGAGCTGAAGTAGATTTAGTATCATGGCTAGTAAAAATAATTTAAGATACATCATCCTGCAATTATCATTAAGCTTTAAAGGTAATCACATTGATTGATACATCCCATGATATTCAGCATATATTTGACATCTTTTTATTGTTAAGTTGCTGTTTGCTTATGCATAAATTAGGAAGATTTTAAAGATTTTTTTCCCATTCTTGTTTTCTTATTGAACCAGGTTTTGTCATACAGGCAAAATAGCTACATATATCGATGTACTTTAACTGCACACAAAACTCATTCACTTGTCAAATAGCACAGGTAGCAGCAGGACAAGTGGATAGCAAGATAGGGAGGAAAATAGGTCAGAAATGGACACATTTAATCAGAATTGTATGATTCAGAATGTAAAATGCCATGATATTCTGCTTAATCAATGTTTAGATTTTCAAGATGATATTTTAACATTAAATCTTACCTGAAAAGAGCTGTAGATATCATCATATTATAAATCTGCCAGTACACTGCCCTCCAGAGTGTTGTAAAGGACAGCTGCATAAAATTGGTGATATCAAATGAAAAAGTTTTTAAAATACACCATTCAATGGTCTCTCGCTATGTGGTCAGTAATATGTGTTTGGGTAAATTTGTCCAGAGGTTCATCATTTTTTTGGCTTGGGGTTATTAACTGTGGTGGGCATGACTGCTGGATAAAATGGTCATTAACCCATAACTGCTTACATGTATAATGTGATAAGCGATGTAAGTTGCACTGGGAAAGGATGTCTGCCAAATGCCGTAAATGTAAATGATTGGACCATGTGACCACGTGCAAGACCTCTATTGAAGTCTTTTTCTGATAAGGTTCACTAACTAGAGATTTTCTTATGGGATTCAACACATTGTGTGTCAAAATGCTCCTTCTTTCACTATTAAACATAGCTGAGATTTCTACTGTCATTTTGTTACAATGCTATTTCAACATATGTTTAAGAGATCTCCAGTCATGATTGTACTTTTTTTTCTGGCCACATTTCTTCCCCAATGTTGGTGGTTTAGCACTATTCTTTCAGGTGTTAATAATGTGTTGGATGGTTCCTAACCCAATTCGAGTATATTCAGCAATCTCATTACTTGTTTTCTTTGTTTGGGGCAGGCCATTAATTTGACCCTTCTGAAATACAATAAGATTTGTCCTCTGGCATGATTGTTTAAGAAATGAGAAACTCCTTGCTGCATCAGTTAGGCTTAAAAAAAATTGTTGCCAGCTGAGACATATTCATCACTACAGTAATTATCCAATCACATGCTCTCGAAGTTTTGCTTATTTAAATCCAAATGATATTTATTTTTCTGGGCAGTGTACAAGAAACTTACTGTAAACTTAAAATGCTTATGAGGCTTCCTTATCAGCATGAAAGAAAGCTACAGTAATACCCTTTTTCTGTCAATGAAGTGTTTAAAATTCAGTGTGTAATGGCATTGCAGGTTTTCATTTACCTCTAGGAATCTATTGTGTAAATAGAAAGAACATTACTCTGAACATGCAAATATAGCATAGATGAATTTAACAATTAACATGACTTCATTTATGCTATATTTGCATAGATGAAGTCATGTTAATTGTTAACCTGACTTCATCTATGCTATATTTGCTTCATCTATGCTATATTTGCATGTTCACAGCAATGTCCTTTCTATTTAGTCACCCAGCTGAGTCTTATTCCAACTATTTCTGTGAAGGGGGATGCTACATCACTTTCACACCACTTACAGAATGACAAATCTCACAACCTGCAAATGGCTTTACCCTAAGGACTGGAATGCTGGGAAATTACTTAACATATTTTTAGACTAATAATTCAATCCATTTAACATTTCCAAGGAAAATAAAGTCATGAAAGCTACCATTTTTAAATTCAATTACTGGTGGAAGGGCAGGGTCTGTACTGTTCTGACATGACAACGCATCGTCTTGAAGCGACATTAAACACTGAAGCAAGCTATAATAGTAGAAACTGTATTGATGTGTGGAGATTGTGAGTGAAACAGCCTCATTTGTTTTAACCGATTAGATCATGATCTATTTGTCTGCATATTTTGCACGAGCAGTGGTACCCTGCTGTGTAGGTCTTCTAAATTAATGTAGACAGATTAATTAGCATACAGATGAATTAGTGGTGGCACAGTGGCTTTGTGGTTAGCACTGTTACCTGGAGTTTAAATTGTGCTTGGTGAGTTTCCACAGGGTGCTTTTGTTTCCTCCCACAGGCCAAAGACATGCAGATTAGGTTAACAGGTGTTACCAAATTGCCCATAGTGCATGAAACAGTGTGTAAATGTTGACCAGAGTCTACCACAGCAATAAAATGGGAATAAATACAATGGTCATCATTGGTCTCTACGGTCCCTAGTTGGACTACAGTGGTTCTTGGATGGATGGATGGATGGATGGAGATAAATTATGCATGTATATATTGCATGTGTTGCACTACCCTCTTTTATTTAGATCTAAATAAATTAGAAGCGGCACGGTGGCTTAGTGGTTAGCGCTGTCGGCTTTCTTCTGGGTACTCCAGTTTCATCCCACTGTCCAAAAACATGCAGATTATGGTAACTGGCATTCCCAAATTGTCCATATTGTGTAAATGTGTGCATGAATGTTGCTTGCAAGTCCTACCACAGTTGTAAAAAATGTCTGAGAGTCCCTAGTTGGACTTCTGAGATTTCTAGACTGACAGATGGATGGATGGATGGAGATAAGTTACTAATAAGCACCAACGCAATCTATAGATGCCTGCTTAGCCTGCTTATTTGGTCTGTGTTGTGCGTCACCATGAACACTTAATCACCATCCTGCCAACAAGTAGTAGTGCCACAATTTTGACCTCTAATGAAATATTTGAGAAGTATTAATCCTATGAAGGTTTATTGGTTCATGGTATATATAGGCTATAGAGAGAGAGAGCTGGTTATCTTTTGAGTATTATAGTGCAAGATAAAGCCATACCAGTGTGCGCTGCTCTTTCATATGTCATTTTCTTTTCATCAAGTCATAACCAAGCCAGGTTTTTTTTTTCTTTAACCTGGATGCACCACTGACTTTAACACGGTCCGCGCTCGCGCTTCGTCTCGAGCGCACTTCTCACGCGCGCGCTTCAAAAGCAGGAGCCGCGGGTCACGTGCCTGGTCGAGTGACGTCATATTGTCGGATAAAAATGAGAAAGACAAGCCCTCCTATCCATTTGTACGTGGTGTTACGGCGGTAGGACGGGACGCGCTGCTGAGTGACCGGATAAAGCGGTACACCGCGGTGTGCGCACGGGGCTCTCGCGCGTCTAAGGGTTTCGAGGCAGCACGGACGCCGGCGCGCATTAAACAGACCGGGTGTCGGTAGGAGAGAGAGAGAGTGAGAGAGAGAGTGAGCGAGAGAGAGAGAGAGAGCGAGGTGTAAACAACGCAACTCGAACCGAGAGCTATGGAGAGCATGGCGAACGTCTCAGCGCGTCCCCTTCAGCTCTCCAACACCAGCGCATTCTGCAGCAACGCCAGTCTCCTGGAGAACAGCACGTGTGTGGAACCCGACCCGATCAAAGGCTCGACCCCCGTCATCATCGCCATCATCATCACCGCGCTTTACTCCATCGTGTGTGTGATGGGGCTGGTGGGCAACGTGCTCGTCATGTATATGATCATCAGGTAAGAGCTGTTGGGATGGCTCAGGTCAGCAGCACTTCCCTGACCGTGACACCCCTCCACCCCAAACAAACACCAGTTCACACTTATTATGCAATTCAACACCTGTTGAAAGTCTTACTTAGTATAACTAATATGCACTACAACAAGCCCCAAAACAATCAGAAATAAAGGCACTTTTTATTGCTTCCATCAACGTTAACATGTTCAGTATGCATCTTTGCTATGCCTATTGTACCTGCATGTGGAACTTGCTAACTGTGAAGACACTTCAGTGGACCTTGAGGTGCTGCAATCATGTACCTTCAATTGTTTTCACACATATAAAGATTCTTACTAGAGGAACAAAAGCTAGAAAGAAGGAAAAGCACCATTTGGATGATATTATTTCATTGTAAACAACTGGTCGCATACTTGTAAAATCAAATTTGCATTTAAAACATTTTATATGCATTAATTTATTGTTTTGTTTTTTTCTTATGGGAATGAAAATCTCCCTAGTAGTTTAGTATTCAGTATTTTGCATAATATTCGGTGCCTTGCAGTACTGTGATTTTTTTCCCCCCACTGATAATTCTGTCTGTAGCTAATGTTTGTTGCTCACACCTGCTGAGTGATGTTAAAAGCTAAATGGTGCGTATTTATTTAATGCTGTTCAGTGATTTTTAATGATTTAACATGACGTCATGGACGTGGTTGCTATCTGTTAGTAAATATGTGCGTTAAAATGGCAGGCGTTCTGCCCATGGAGTGATAAAGCACATGTTCAAAGATTTACACAAACAATTAGAGCTGTTTCATGCTATTCACTGATGAAGAGGACACATGTAGGAGAAAAGGGTACCAACACTATCCTGTACTGTTTAGAGTAAAAAAGGCCAGACTTTGAAAATGAACCGTCAAAGTTATTTTTTCAGTACATACAGTGCTTACCGAAAGTATTTACCCCCCCCCACCCCCACCACCACCACCACCCTCTTCATGGTGATCTCTCTTTTTGCTATATTACAATAGCAAACTAAAATATAATAAAATAGGTATTTTTAAGTGATTATCTACAGTAATAATACTGTAAAAAATTATATGGAGGACTAATTCCTAAGTATTTCCCCTGCTCCACCTTTTATATAAGACTAAACAACTTTAGTTGAACTTGTGTTATTTTTTAATGCACTTGTGTCCATAAATACAGTGTCTCTGACTTTGAATTGTTTCACAACTAAAACCAAAGATCAAATCAGTCCTGCTGTCAAAAAGGCAGAGTACCTATGATTAAAGCTACCGGTTCAAGGTTATTATGAATTGCCAATTCTTTGAACCTTCTTAGGAGTAATGTGAAATCCATTATAACAAAGTGACAGAAAGAAACCTAGCACAACCCAGACACTACAAGGCTCAGGTCGAACTGTGCTCAGACAAGAAGGGAAGTGCAATTCAATAAATTTTTAGAGCGTATTTGAAACTGACCAAAGTGCTTTATAGCTGAGAGGAATGAAGGTTAAAAAGGTACCACATTTTAGCACAAAAAATGGAAAAAAATAGGGCTAAACACACTAAAAATAAAAAAGCAGAGACAGTATAATCCCCTTAGATGACTAACTACAGTAGTTGCATGACTTGCCAGGGTATTGTTAAAGAGTGCAGCTACATCACTAGACGACTTACTGAGCTCACTGGCTGAAGATGAACCGCCAGACCTCAACAATATCATCAGCTCTTCCAAGATCTGGCCTTTATGGGAGAGTGACCAGAAAGCAGCTGAGCCTGTTTTAGACCATGTTTATAAAATCTGAGAGCTTTTGAAAAAAGATTTTGTGAGGCCAAATGGGTCTTAAGCCAAAGCATAATGTTCCTGTGATCAAACACGTTGGGGCTAGGGTTGCTTTTCAGCAGGTGGAACCGCACAGCTCATTGCTATCACAGACACCATGAATGTTGAGAAGAAGCGATATTTGCATTTAGTGTGAAAATGCAATACATGTTCCAACAGGACAGTGAGCCAAAGCATATGGCAAGAACTACAAAGGAATGAGAGTTTGTGTTTTGGAATGGCTGAGATAAAGCCCAGATTTCCAGACTTTTATTCAATTGAAAATCTGTTGAATGACTTGAAAATTGCTGCCCACCAGCATACTCTGTCTACTGTAATTAGGCAAAATTTGCATGAAAGAAAAATGGTAAAATCAAAATGTGCAAACCTCATAGACACACTTGAGGATAACTAAAATCTGTAAAATGTGTAATTCTTGCAAAAGAGCTATTCAAGTTGAGGGGCTGATTTTCTGAACGTTTTAAATTTTAAAAAAGAATTATGATCTAAACATTGTATTATATTTTTTGTCTGTTTGTTGGTGTAATACAGCAAAAAGAGGAATGATTTGGGGGTATTGGGGGACTTCCTGACAACAGTGTACATCTTTTACCAAGGAAGCCCCATTTCCTTTGGCATAATTGGAGTTCTGATATACAGTATGTGAGGTACTGTAGGGTTACAGTTGTATTTAATAGAACACAAAAAAGATGTATATACAGTATATTTTTCAGAACCCCTAGAGGGTTTTAACAACTTGTCTCACTGGAGGAAGCATCTGAAGGTTCTGTCTAGAACAGCACAAACAGTCAGCTGAGTTTTTTTTTTATTTTAAAACTAAATTGAAAAGAGAAAATAGATCTCCACTAGAAAGTTTGAGCCATGCACGATGTTCAGTACCTGTTTATTTCTGTTATTTTCGGTGCTGTTCAAGATCAATATTCATGCACCTGTTTAGAGGTATTAGGTGATGATGCTCTGTTATACTTAGCACCTTTCAGGGTACCTTAATGAACTTTAGTGCTGTTTACTGACTTACACTAATGTGCTGTGTTAATTAGCAGTGAGCAGTGACGTGTGTAAATACAGCTGGCTGATTGCTGTTGGTAAGACCTTTGTGGCATGGGCCTTAAACAAAAGAGCTGCAAAGCAACTTGTTTTTGCAAATATAACTTCATGATGACCCGTGTATAAGAAGGAGACTATACCTATACCATGGTGGTGAGACAGGTATTCTATGTTTCCTCAAAGCTGCAGAGTTCCCAGTTTGTTACTATCTGCATGTAGTTTCACATGGTTCTCTGCGTACATTGTCTGGTTCCCTGGTTCTCTCCCACCTCTCTAAAACATGCTTACGGACTAGCTAACCTAAATTTTCCCAAGTGTCAATGAGTGGACTGACCTCCGATATAGAGTATATTCCCACCTCATACCAAGTACTCTCCGGTCCCTGGATTCATAATGAAACAAAAAAAGCCTCAGCGTGATAAATCTCTAATTTATCATGGGATCGCCACTTTGATTTATAGTTTATGAAAGCACTTCACTTGATGCACCCTGCGAGGAAGTCAGTAGCACAGGAAATTGCAGTTACAGTAGCTTCAGATTTTTTAAAGGTGTGGAATTTCATTATTATGATTTTGCTGCTGATACAGATTGACATACACTGATCAGCTGTAACATTAAAAGCACCTGCCTAATACTCCCAGCAGAATATTGCCCAGATCATCAGCTTGCCTTCTTCCCATAGTGCATACTGGTGCCATTTCTTTCCACATGCATCTGGAAGCCACCATCACATGAAAGGAAAATGTGATTGATTTGGTGGAGCCGTCTTTTTCCACTCCTCCCTACGCCAATTGTGGCACTCATTTACATGTAGATGTTTTTGGCAGTGGACAGGGTTCAGCATGGGCCTCCTGTTCAGTCTGAAACTGTACAGTCGCATGCACATTAAGCTGTACTGTACTGTACTGTAAGATCCACTGTTTTGATGCACTGAAGATCCCCTTCCATACATTAGTCATCTACCCATCACACTTTGTATCTTGTCGAAGTTACTCAGATCCTTACTGCTGCCCATTTTTCCTTCTTCTAACACATCAGCTTTGAGAACTGACTGTAAATCTGCGTGATGAGATAATCATAACAGCGTTATTACAATATAATCTTATTCACGTTGCCTGTATGTGGTTTTAGTGTTATGGCTAATTGGTGTACTTATTTCCATTGCAATACAATATTACAGCATCCTGGTATCTATGCACTAATCAGTGTTTCCCAAATAAATGCTCGTCAAGTGACATGGTTGTACATATAAAGTGAGCATTTATTAAATACTGATTTGAGTATCACATTCAAAAAACAAGTGTTTACTGTATATACATTCACTGCTCTTTACAGCTCTTTCTATTTGGTGCATTACAACTGTTTTTGCCAAGAAATGCTGTGGGTCAAGCTGTGGATATAGCAAACAGTATACCGGTTTTTATTATTTATACACAGGTCAATCCTGATATTTATAACGACAGGATAATGTGTTGAAGGACAAGAGCATACATTGGGGCAGTCAGGAAGAAATGTGCTTTCCATCATATGTCAGGATTTTATGGACCGTTATTATTGGATAATATGACGGTTGGCAAGAACTCCCAAATCAGATGTCTGAATCATTCTCCGTGGCTTACTTGTTTTGCTGAATGCTGAGGGCAGCATTTATACATTCGGTTTCCTTTCCAGGTTCCTAAAATTCCTGCTCCTTTTGGTTACATATTCTACAAAAAAATGATTCTTGCTCTGTATTTTTAACAATTTTCCCCATTTCCATAAGAAATTAATCTCAGTCTGTGCAGCACCAACTCAGCTTGCAGATACAACCTGCCTGAGATCATTAACAATCCGAGTGTAGGTTAATACAGGCTTGCTGTCATGTAGAATATAAAATTAAAACACACCTTACGGGAAAATATTGCACCGATACAACAGAAGTGTTTTAAGGCAATGTTTTTGCTCACTGGCGCAGGAGCTGTGCTGCACTCCTGCTGTCTCGAATCACGCACATTACCTCTTCCACATGCTGCTTTCCTCAGGGGCAACTTCTCGCATTGTAATAATCCAAACATTCGGCGAGCAATAAATTGGACTACAAGGGAGCAAAAACAAGCGTGATCTTTCAATGAGAGTAAAAAGGTTAGTAAATGTAGCATACTCGCTAATACCATCTCGCTTTAGACAATAAAGCATTGAATCCATGTCAAGGAGAAATAAGCAGCACTAAGAGAGGGTTATTATTATAACTTAAGGAGATGTAGCAGAAATGTGCAGTTTGTAAACTGGGAACAAGAATTGTTTACAGATTACAGATTATGTATTGAATATAGAAAATTTTTATTTGAATTGAATATAGAAGATTTATCTGATTAGACCATCATTTGTGTCCCACTGATATTACGTTCACATATACTGTATGTTCATGAAGTAAAAGGTAAAAGACAATTTTATACATTCGCAAAATATGCTTTATAACAACCTGCAGATAATTAATCATTAATAGACATGATTAAAAGACATTAATAACAATCAGCACAGCACTTGTGCCCAGTCTGCTATAACTAAACTTGATTAAACATCTTGACATTTAGTCATTAACATTAACACGCTTCAAAAATTGATGAATCATCCATTAAAGGTTATGAAAAATGAAAAAAAAAATTTGTAGTGTTTTACAACAAAGAACTAACACTGTTATATGATCACATTCACCCCTATGAAATATGTGGAATATTCCAAAAATCAAATGTTCAAAAAGAAGTTAAACCAACCTTATTGTCATTCCTGTTCTCTTTATAATAAGTGGTAATAAAGATTATTAGACAACAGTTAGTTCCGACTGAGTAATCTGGTTGGATGAGAGGTGGGTATCATGAGTGGTGATATAGGGCACAACAGCGCTGGGGCTTTTATCTATGTTATGCCACAAGTGTTTTAACAATCGTTGATTACGTTAACTTTCAGAAGCTATTAGTGCTGCACAATTATTATTTATTTACAAAAGACTGCAATTTGAATACAAAATTGTTGATTTAATACTTACACATTGCTGTTTAAAACGCAATCGCAATATGTCACATGATAGTCACATGATAGTGACTGTGTGATTTACATTTTTTTTTATCGAATTGCACAGTCCCAGTCACCAGCATGGATGAAAGTAAGTCGACAGTACTGGAAAGAGGGGAGAGCAGCTGCCTGCCAAAACCCACTATTAAAACCAGTCACAGAAGCACTTTCAGTAAGATACACGTGCTAACGTTATGTCATCTTAAACGACACTTTGTCTCCTTAGTAATGGCTTTTAAATCATTCCAAATTGCCTCTGAACCGTCGTGTGCTATTCTGTCCAAGCTTATTAGTTTCTAACACAAGGCTTAATCACAAATCTCTCTTTAACATCTGATCTAAGACACTACTTGGACAGTGGATTGTACATCCTACATAGCACACTAGCTTTCCGTTTGATGCTATTTGATATTCAACCCCAGAACCCTGGAAGCAGAATATGTGTAAATATAAGTTTCTCAGGACTATTCACCACCGCCATGGTTTATTCTCCTCACCTTTTCGCTAAATAGTACCAGTAAGAAGTTGGAACTACTTACACCCCTGTTAATTACAGTAACTGTCAGTCACTAACTGTCGGATGACAGCTCTACCAGTACTGGGTAATTCCACCAACTGTAGAAAGATATGTGGTGGAGGAAAATAACTGGTTAAATAAAAAACAAATCATATCTTCTGATAGTAAATGCTGTTTGTAGAGCTGATGTATAAAAGCAATATAACAAACCAAGGTGCTGCTGTTGTCCTGAATATCAACACTGCTGTGATTTAACTATGACCTCATCACAGCTGTGCTGATATTCATTAGGACAGCATGACCTCGAGTGTCATATTGTTTAATTATATTGCTTATCATTTTATACATATATATCAGACATAAATAACAGATTAAAAAATATTTAAAACAATTCATGCAACATCTACAATGTTGTCATCACAATAAGCACAATGCACAGTGCATTTGCTCATTGTATCCTTAAAAACAAAACTTTATTACTAGTATTCATTTTAGACCCAAGTCCACCATTTTCAGAAGAGTAACCTTATAAAAACAGTTTGAATGGTGAAAGTCACGGTTTTCTTCCACTTAGCTTTCTATCTTTTAATGAAATGTAATATCATTTCTCAAAATGTTATTGGCCCTATAATTATGGAATCTCTTATGGAATTATAGAATTTCTCATAAAGGTATACACTGACGTACATCAATCAAATGAATCAGAAGCAGCTATAAGCTAGTGTGTCTTATGTCTATTATACATCATGAATTATTCAGACAGTAATTCCACCTCTCAGCTCAATGCTATCAAAATTGAATTCAGATGTCATTGTCACCTTATGCAATGGATAATTGTATTTAGACCCTCACAGCTTTTAGCCTTCACAACATCAGCAACTGGTCTTTAGGGGAACCCCTTCCACATCACAAACAGGAGGGGCTCTGCACAACCATGTGGAAAATCAATTTTTAGTGTGCAGAAAGGGAAACAGAAGAGAATTCTAATAGTGCTTCAGCTCTTTGTTGTCATGGAGAAGCTGGAAGAGGAGCTTAGTTTTTGCACCCAGTGTCCCCTCCTCCATCAGACATGAGGCATCAGACCATGCATTCAACAGTAACGAAGCGATGAAGGGAAACCATAGTGCGATGATTAGAGCACCAGTGTTCATGTTCAAGGCATATATAGGTTTGGTCGAATGATACAGGACAAAGATTACTGTGACTCTAAAGAGAATTTCTTTTTTAATGGGGCTTTTAAAGAGAGACTAAGTATAGATGAGAGGACTCTAGGACTTCTTGTATGTTTCTTCCTGTTTTGCTTGCAGATTTATATGCCTACTAAGTGCTTTATACTTAAAGGATGTTTGTTTTAGGACAATGTTCCTGTCCTTTATTTCATATCATTTTATGTTTATTCCTGTCAACTGAAGCTTCAGCTATAAATATAAATCTCTCAACAATTCGCATGACTCTGAAAGCCAGAAAGCCAGCGGCTAAAACGAGCCATAACCCAGCTGTAGGTAACTATTGGTGTTACTATAAATAAAAAACTGGGGCTTTTGATTCTTTACTGCCAGGTGACAAAATAAAAAAGTAAAAAAATAATGATAATAAAAGATAAAACAGGATTCAAAACGAAAACATGACTGTTGGAGCGTGTTCACTTTACAAGTTTAATTGTACAATTCACTTTTTTTATTCACATCAGGTCTATTTCATTCAGATCCATCTTTACTATGAGGCGTTTGTGATTGGGCAACTGTTCGAAACACTTTTGAGTTTGGTTTTGCCTTCAGTTTTGCGATCAGTCTCCTAAATATCAGCAAAGTTTCCGATTTACGCATAGTCACCCTTCCACTGAGTATATTCACTTCTGTTACCTTCCGTTAACACTGAAGGATGACGCCAGCATCCCCATACACTCTAATCTGACCATTCATTTCACAAGACCATTTTTAAATCCACTCTGGATGAAGTTGGCTTCCTGAAATGCTTGTATGTACCAAATGTAGAAAGAGTTACCAGTCGGGATAGATATTTTGTTAACTGTCTGACTCTGTGCCCCGCTTCTGGTTGGAGATCTCGTCACATTGATGCCCCGTGTGTCTCTTTGGGATGCGTCCAGTGTCTGGGGACGGTTTCACTCTACCATGAAGACTGTTCTCAACTGATGTTGACAGCTGTTTCTCTGAGGACGTGACTTGGCTGCAGTCTCTCGATAGTTCAGGACTGGAATTTCCTAAAGTCTACCTGAGCCTCCAATAACCACCTGGACTCCATATTAACACCAATTAACATCAACTGTTATACTGAACTGCCTGCCACCTAACACAGTATAAATGCAGATAAATTCCTGCTCTCTGTTTCACCCAAATGAGGATGGGTTCCCTGTTGAGTCTGGTTCCTCTCAAGGTTTCTTCCTATT
>JAQMYL010000038.1:10895036-10912571 GCA_030014365.1 Clarias pachynema
CGCGTGCACGGATGTTGATTATACCAGTAAGAGACGAGCACTAAGACCCAGCAGGGGAGACGATTACCCACAATTCCCACAAGAGAGAGAAAAACTGTTGGCTCAGTTGTGATCACGTGACGCTCGGCGTCAAAACAAGAAGGGTATGCGTGATACATAATACTCGGTACCAAGACAATGCTTGTTTTTCAAGTCAAAATTTCTTAAAAATCTTTGCTCTTCTTGCGGAACACTCACAAACTGCATTATTCGCAATCCGAGGTTTTCGAGGTTTTTCCGATTAGATCTGTATTAAGATTTTATAAATATGACGATTTTATAAATATCAAATTCAAAACATTTTTTAAAAAGATTTTGTTACACTTAGAAACAAACTTAGTATATAATTTGCTCCTACAATACACAATGCTGTGGTGTTTGCCAATGTGTGAATAGTTTAGAGTGTGCCACCTGTAGGGTCAAAGAGGAACTGCAACATATTACCACCTTAAATGCAAAACATACTGTACCTCAAATAAACAATTATTTAAAAAATCTATTCTGCAGTCTATGCAGTGAAACATGAATTGCCACACAAAAAGAATCACGATTCGTGACTAAATCAACTTTCCCCCATCTCTGGTAAGAGATACGTCACTCAAAGATGTTTACAGAAGTTGAAGATATCTGACCTTTGTTTAAATGTTGAGCACTTGAGCTCTTAGGCAGAAAACATGAAACAAGACAAGGATGTGCAAACAGACTGAAGAAAAACAATCTCTGCATGTGGACTGCAACAAACCCAATTTACAAGCCTGACTATTCCTCACACTGTGTCGTAGAGGAGCCTAATCATTATAATTTGCCAGTGTTTGTGATCTCACGCACTGTCATTGTTCTGAATATGTGCCAGGCACTGCCATGAACTCACGGGGAGACTGCATAAGCTTTAATACAAATTAGTCCTTGGCTAGAATTGGTTTTTAGCAAAAATAGATTTGCTGGTGACAGACTTCTTGTCTAATTATTTCCCCACACCCACCATTTCAGGGGTTATTAAGCTTTCTAACGCCAGGGATCAGTAATGACCCAAGCCTCAGAGCACATGTTTATAATAAACAAAATCGAATAATTTAAATATAATGCATATTTTTGTAATATATATTTTATAATTACTGAACTTTTCACTGACAGAACACATTTGTTATTTATCGGCCTACTTGTCTTTGGTTTATTGAGATTTATTGAGGTTAGAGTTTAATTTAAGGGGTCAGGCAAACTGGCTTATAATTAAACAATTCTACAATATCTACAATAAGAAATGGAATGATTGATTGTGCTTTCTAGCAATGTAACAAAAAAACAAACAAAGAAAGAAAAAAATCTCAGACCTCATGTCAACCCTTGGAGGTCCCCAAACACCACTTTGAAAGCCACTGACATTGTTGCTAATATTCGCCAAGCTCTGGCATGGACGGACAGAAGCAGATGGAGTGTCTGGATAAGCTTTAATGGATTGACTCCAGGTGCTGGGATGGAATTGAGCTCTGGATGATTCAGCCTCAGGCAGACAGAACACCACCATATTCATCCGGCATGTAAATGTCGATTATATAAGCTTTAATTAGGCATTTTTGTGCTTGACTCCCCCAGATAACATTGTCTTAATCCACTGAACCCGCCTCATCCTTTTCCTCCAGTCAATCGAATGACTTTTAATTCAATGGAGCAACTGTCATGTCAGAGAAAAGAAGCTTTTGACTACATTGTAGTGTCGCTTCTCTTTCGCTCTCGTTTATTCTTTGTTTTATAGAATCCAACAGCGATTTGTAATGACTTTGAATGCGTCACGTTGACTAAGTATTTTCTGTAGCGGAACAGACAAGTAGTTTTTTTTTTTAAACAATGTTGCTTGTCTCTTACAGTAAACGCATGCATGTTTATTCCAGATTAGTCACAAGCATTTCTGACATTTCTGTCAAAATCGTTCACTCGAACAACACCCAACTGCTGTCGTGTGGAATGGATGTGTCACTCGAATGTTCACGCATGTTCAGTATCTCTAGTGACCTTGCCTAGTATATTTAGTTATCCATACTTGAAATTTGGAAAATCAATCTGAAATAAAAAAGAAAAACTAATTTTAAAAGGATGCATCGATGAGCAGAATCCAAAGAGACACAGGCTGGTCTGGTGTTCCCTAGCAACAAGCTAATCCTGAGGTTTTGTAATAGAAATGAAAGCTGGTTTGTCTGTGATAGCAAGAAATTCTCCGCCCGATCACCAGGTTTGGTTTGCGCTGAATCTATCAAAACAGTTTCCAATTTTCATCTAGTCCAGTTGTTGAATAAAAAAAAAAAAAGGCAGCTAAAATAAATTACAGACAAATAACCTTTTGTCATCAGTCAAGCCTTTGACAACATGCATGGTCATGAGGACTGTCCATCATTGATCGGGATGAAAAATCTACTTTTGGGTCATTTGAGAGTTCTTGGCTAAAAATCCATTTAGTAAAATGGATATGTGACAAATCCATGACCGATTACTCGTACATACATTATGGGCATGAAGATTAATGGGTATTTTTTTCATCCCGTCAAGGACTCATCGTCCATGCTGGAAGTTCTGTTGTCTTGAACCCATTGGTTTTAATGCTCTGTTACAGTAACTATGCCAGAAAAACACCATCTGTTTGCAGCTGTTCGACAGAGAGAGAGGGCGAGAGAGAGATTTTTAAATGAGAATGAGCTAATATGTCAGTCATGAGGGATCAGTTTTAATGGGTTTCCAGCAACCATCTAAAACCAGGAAGATCGACATTGTATGTTGGTGATTAGAAGCAGATTTCAGTTCCCTTACGAGACTGAAATGCTCAGTTGCAAGTGGAGTAATTGATCCATGGGACATTCACAAAACGAGAGACAAACCCTGGTGAGAAACATAAATGGTGCGATAATTTATCTGGTGTAAAGAGGTTTTGGATCTCTCTCCATAATCATCAGTAATGGGTAATAGCCTGTGGTGTCATCATCTTGTGCTACATTACAGTTGAGTGAATAAACAGGTACATACTGTATGCAAAGGTATTTGTGGAATATACTGTCCTTTTAAACCCTTTTTTATTCCAGAATGTTTTGTATACAGGGTCACATTAACATTATTCAGAATGAACAGAATACCAGAATACTACATACCAAAGAAATAACGTTATTTCCTTAATTGTTCTTGTTAATAATTACATTATACATAATCAACCAAGGATATACTGTATCAGCAACACACACTTCTGATTTGTCCATAAGATTTGTTAATGCACAAAATGAATTGTATATTCTAAATAACAAACAAGACTTTTCAAAAGGTCAGCCTATTCCCAGGTGCTTTATCTTGATTAATTTCAGGTTCTTTGGTAGAAAAATGTTCATGCTGTCAAAACATCGATTTAAATGGAGTTTACATTCAATTAAGTGTTTTGTCTGACATTTACAATAATAATAATAATAATAATATATAGTCATCATCCCATTATGACTATTAGATACCCTAAAGTGCAGAGATTTATCATAAAAAACATGCAGTTATGTATCATATAAGGGCAAATGAGAGGCGTAATAAGGAGATTTAGTTCCATACATATTAAAGTTAACCTATCTTTCTCTTTCAAAAACTATACAGCGGAGATGATTTATCAGGTCCATTCTCTGAATTTGACGAATGATCAGATGTGTGATTTTGGTGGTGCATTGGGAGTCAAGCACTAAATCTCTATGTGGATTTGAGCTTAACAAATTAAATTAGAAGATTACTGAAACACCTTGAGGTCAGTGACCTTCGTGAATGTATTAAATCCATCACACAGCACTGTATCTTTCTGTGCTATTTCATCTGCGACAGTCACCTAAACAGTGCAGCCCTGTTCATCAGTTGCGCCTGCATCTGCAGACATTGTTATTTTGGAAGCACACACAAGCCAGATTTTAGTTTATATCCATCTGGTGTGTCTGGAACACTAGAGGTTATATTTTATGTCTGCTTGTACAAGAGTAAAATAGTATTCTTTGAACGGAAAACTATAGTGCCATAGTGGGTTAATCTGACTTTATGCCCACTGGAATTGCAGTATAGAAGCTTTATTGGATACATAAGCACCATGATGACTTATCCCCCTCCATGGTTAACCGATTAAAAGAATAACATAAATCATCCTACATAAAATGCAAAATACATTTTTTAATAATTTCTTTTTGCAGAAGGCTTTAAAAAACCTTTCCACAAACTCTACTAACATAAACAAGTCCATAAAAGCAGAAACGCACCCTTCTCCACTGAGTAATTCACTGTCTGAGCTCATTAGCATAAAATGCTTTCAGATCGACATTATAGAAAAATAGCAAATTATTTTCCTGCATAGAAACCAGACGCTATACTAATGAATTATGCATTATTCTCATTAAGTTCCTATTTTCCTCGACACTTGAGAGCACTTAAAATCTCATTTTAATAGTCCAGACACAACTGCCCATTCAAATCAGCTGCTAACTTTTCTGATTGGAGAATATCTCGGATGAGAATTTATGCATAAGCCCTTTTTTTCTTCCTTTGAAATGAAAATATTTGAAATGTAGTGCTGATACCACCCTTATAAATTGTACAGGCTTTCATATACAATACTGCAGTGTTGTTGTGGCCTTTGTTACGTGCGTTAGTGTTAAAATTGGATAATTATTATGTGAGATGAGACTTGGCATAGTATGCTAAAGGCGAGTGCATTCAATCTGCTGAAATAGCCATTTCCATGCACAATAGAACGTCTTCTATTAAAATGCATGTTCTTCCTCACCTCTATTTCTAACTCTTCAATGCTTCCAGATTGCTTTAAGGACCTCAGTAGTTATCCGCATTTATTTCAAGGTGGTGAAGTGCTCCCATATTCATCTGTTCATATGTGAAGCCTGACAATATAAGTGATGTGCTATGGGTAATTATGATGAGAGGTGTATAAATTAAGCAGAAGTACAGAGTGTGAGTTGGGTTTTAAGTATGTCAGTACTGAATAAAAGTCTAAAATATGAGTTCGCATTTCAATTAAGGTCTTTCTGAAGGGCTGCTGATAACTACCAGGCTAAGATGAGGGTGTAATAATAACATAAATCATTATACTGTATTAAGGGTCTTATATAATGTCTGTATCTGTATAGTGCTTCAATTATTCATACCTGTGTCAGTATTTGTATTGAGACCTGAAGTAAGCAGAACACATATTTCACCTCCTATTAGTATTCTGTATTTGAATCTGTTCAGAAAACGTTATCTGTTCAGTAATATATATGTATTCAGTTACATGCTAATACTACAGTATATCTAATATTCCAATACATCTGTTCTAGTGTTATCTTCAATATCATTATGATTTCCTGTCAAGAGTTCTGTTTTAGTATAAACGTACAGTATAAAATGTTCAACATACTTGAAAATTACTTGAAATTAAATGAATTGACATAATACATCACGTTTTGCGTGATCTGCTTCTTCACACCACAGGTACACCAAAATGAAGACTGCGACAAACATCTACATCTTTAACCTGGCCCTGGCAGATGCCTTGGCTACCAGCACTCTCCCTTTCCAAAGTGTGAACTATCTCATGGGCACCTGGCCTTTTGGCGACATCCTGTGCAAGATTGTCATGTCGATTGACTATTACAACATGTTTACAAGCATCTTCACGTTGACCACTATGAGCGTGGACCGCTATATCGCAGTGTGCCACCCTGTGAAAGCTTTGGACTTCAGGACCCCACGCAATGCCAAGATCGTCAACGTCTGCAACTGGATCCTATCGTCTGCTATTGGTCTGCCAGTCATGGTCATGGCTTCAACTATTAATACACTTGAATACCCCACCCCCGGTATGTGCGTTTACATTTTTTTTTTTTTATGTAATTCAATTTACTTGTATATAAATGTATTTGCGTTTTTTTTTCCCTTAGGGTTTAGTAAGTGTTTTAGGTGGGAGCAAAGGAATGGATTGAGAGCAGAGAATAAAGTAAATGTAAGGCTTTCAATTAGGGTCATGTTCAGAATAGTGAAACACATATAATAGAATTGAATTGTCCTTTTAGTTGATGGATTTGTATAAAAATGGCAAGCCTAACGCTGGGTTTCTCAGTATTTGTGTTTTGAAAATAGTCAATTTAACAGATTCATCTTGTTCTGAATTATGGATAGGGATTAAATCTTGTTTGAGTCATCTTTTGGCGATTGAAACAATACACATCCTTTCATAAGCACTCGGTGTAAATTCAATGTATTTAGAAAGATGTTACACAAAAAAGACCCTAGAGTTTGTTAGAGAACATGTAAATAAACATAATCATAATGCTGGAAACCGATGAGCTATCAAAACAAAGTCCCTGAAAAGTACACAATGTGACCAAAAGTATGTGGACATCTCACCATCGCAGCCAAATGTTGGTCTTCTCCAAACAAAGTTGGAATCACAGTTGTTTAAAATGTCATTGTATGCTGAAGCGTTAAACGTTTTGAAAGTCAAACTAAAGAGCCCAAAATTGTTCAAGCATGACAGTGCACAAAGTTAGATCTGTAAAAACAAGTTGAGGTAGAGGAACTTGAGAAGACTTGGATCCTGACCTCAACCACACTGAACACCTTTGGGATGATTTGGAGGACCAACTGCATGCCATTTGCATCCTCACCTGACATCAGTGCACAGTTTTACTAACACTTTTCTAAATCTTTTAAAAAATCCGTCCAAATGGTTCAAGAGAAGATTATGCTGCAAAGGAGGCGCAACTCCACATTAATGATTGGGTTTTTGAAATGGAATAACAAACAAATCAAGCATATCCTGGTCGTGTAGTATACAAAAACAATGAGTTTTCTATTTTTTTTTTTTTTTTTTAGAATAATGTGTGAAAGAAATTAATTCACGGTTTACAAAACCAAAATATGGGACCAGTTAATTGGAAAATAAAAACGCATAAATTATTTGGCCACTATGACAAGAGAAGAATTGCTATCAGTGTTTTTTAATCTTGTATTAATCTTTAAATAAATTTTTTCATTCTTTCTCCCACCTTAGGCATTGTTGATTGCACTCTTGTGTTCCCTCACCCATCCTGGTATTGGGAGAACCTGCTAAAGATCTGCGTTTTCATCTTTGCCTTCATAATGCCTGTGTTGATTATCACCGTGTGCTACGGCCTGATGATCCTGCGCCTGAAGAGCGTCCGCATGCTGTCCGGGTCCAAGGAGAAGGACCGCAACCTGCGCCGCATCACACGCATGGTGCTAGTCGTGGTGGCCGTCTTCATCGTGTGCTGGACCCCCATCCACATCTTTGTGATCATCAAGGCCCTTGTGACCATCCCCAACTCTCTACTGCAGACCATCACCTGGCACTTCTGCATCGCTTTGGGTTACACCAACAGCTGCCTCAACCCGGTGCTATATGCCTTTCTGGACGAGAACTTTAAGCGCTGTTTCCGTGAGTTCTGCATACCCACCCCGTCAGTGCTTGACCTGCAGAACTCGATGCGCTCGACACGCACCCGCAACCCACAGCGCGACGCTCAGTCCAGCCCCACAGTAGACCGAACCAACCGGCAGGTATGACTAGCAGTGGAGATGTCATCACTGGATTTGCGCTGCCAGCCCAGTGTTGACATCACATCAGAACTCACACAAGTCACCACAGGTCTCTGAGCTCTGTCGGGTTCGAAACTACCGGTCCGCTGTGATGATCATGGAGATCTCCCATGACGGTTTGATTAAGCCTAAAAAGTGCATTTCATATGCTAGCAAAGTAGTGTGACTCATCAGTTTGAATGTGTACCACACCACATACTGTATTCACTCGAGTATAGTGTATCATGAGAAAACCAAGTCAGTACAAACTCGCTGGCATGTTGCACATTAGACTAATTGTGATTCATAGGACAACATATGCTATATAATAAACATTGCATTTGTGCTTTCCTTTTTCTCTGATTGATTTTCACTGTGCAATCAGAAAAAGACTGAAAAGAAAATTTGATCTTCATCACCAGTTTCTTTAATGCTGTACATTTATTGTAAATAATATTTTCCTAAACAAAACATGCTTTATATTTGTTGAAATGTTTCGCTTGATCGAATTAACTGTCATACATACTTATAAACATATAAGTATTATATATCACAGATTTAAAAGGAATGTCACATCCAAACATTACCACCTGTTACCAAGCAGTATAATATGTAAGGTGTTGTTTTTTCTAGCTGGGCCACTTGCACTGCAATGTAGTATTATTATTATTTATTTATTTTTTTCATTTATGCAATGATTATTGTTAGACTAGGCTTGTATTTCTTGGAGTCAAAAGCACAATGTGAGCAATTTGTTCTATAAAATGGCACATATGCAGTTGTCATGCTTCAGTGGTGACATATTATGTACGTGATTATGCCAATGTGTTATTTGTCAAATCTGATTTGTAAGCTATTAATCAACTTTGCATTACTGAGGTCTTGAACGAAAATATATTTAACTTTGCTTGCATGACAACATTTTGTTCTGACAAGATATGAACAGGTTGTACTTAATATGTTAATATGTTGAGGGTTTTTTTTTTCTTCATGAAAATAAATTATTTGTTGTGAATTGTATGTTTTCACTAATTTTAAGTCACTGGACTGAAATATGCAGCGCTTGATAGAAGTATGCAGCAAAGACGTCTGAGCCAAGGTCTGAGCGCTGTTGTTTAAACAGATAAAAGATTCATGTATTGCTTGGGTTTGGAAACGCAAGGTCTGTTCACGCTGATAATTTACATGGCACATTCTTTGACATGATCTGCTTTGGAAGTTGCATCAAATATTGATAGACCTGAAGTTTTGTTTCGAATGCAAGTCCACAGAGAGATTCTTCCAGTAATGAATCAAAAGCAAAGAGGTGATGAGATGAAAATTGTTGCGTTTCTGTTTTTCTCATGCAGTAAACAGCATATTTGGGATGAGATGCGATTTGTCTAATCTTCATGCATTGCACCCAATATGCGTCAGACACATTTTAGCAGATACAAATGCTATTGCAAAGCCAATATCTCTAATGAGATGTACTAATTCAGAGTACCTTTATAAGGCCATAAAATCTATACAGTCTTTAGACACTATAGTAATTATTCTGTTCCTATTTAATATTTACATTTTATTTACATTTATGTTTGTTTATTTGGCTAATGAGTTTTTTTTATCACCTTACATTTAAGGTCTTGGTTTTGAACTCATAAACAGTAGCCCAAAACCTGGACCAAAATTTTTTAAGAGATTTTGTAGATAGACTTGTTTTATCATACAAGGTGGCTCGGAGTGGAGTTTGCACATTCTCCTGTGCTTGGAGAGTTTCCTCCAGGTTCTCTGGGTTCCTTCCACAGTCCAAAGACATGCAGATTAGGTCATCTGGCATTTCCAAATTGCCCACAGTGTGAGTGTGTGTGCTTGTCTGCGATTTACCACGCCTCGTGCCCTGGGAGAGACTGTAGGCTTTCTGGGACCCTGAACAGTATAAGTGATATAGAGAGTGAGTGAGTGTGTGAGTTATACAATGAATGCGCTCAGAGACTAGCAGCAATAAAAAGAATGTAAGAACAAAACAAAAAAGACAATTACAACAAGGATCTAGAAATATGTCCAATGCCACATACAGTATTTAAACAATGGGACTTGGATGGCGGATTCATTCCCCCGAATCATGAAAAATGCTACTTTTTTCTAACAAATATATGGTCATGCTCAAAAGTTAGTACCCCCTCTTTTATTCCTTTTTTTTTTATGGTGTAAAAACAATAAAAATTCATCCGATCGTAGTGGGTCTCCATATTAGGCAAATACAACTTCAGATGCACAACATATAACTTTTTTATCATGTCATTATTTATTTAACAAAAATTAAGCTGAAGCAAAACAAACCTCAATACTAAGTAAGTACCCACAATACTTCAATACTTAGTACCCTAAGATTAAAATTTTTTAGTCCCACGTTAGCAGCAATAACTTGAAGTTATTTTCTGTTTTTTTCCTGTATGACTTTATTAGTCTTTCACATCATTTTGGAGGAACTTTGGCCCGTTCTTCTTTATAACATTGCTTCAGTTCATTAATGTTTTTGAGAATATATCATACAGTATGAACAGCTCTCTTTTCAGTTCTAGACTTTCGACTAGACCACTCCAAAACCTTGATTCTTTTATTTTTTAGCCATTCTGTTGTGGAATTACTGGGGTGCTTCAGATCGTTGTCCTGTGGCATGAACCAATTTCGACCAAAAGAGCCTAAATCACACCTCCACTGCTGTGCTTGACAGTAGATATGAGGTGTGATTTGCTAAAATGCTGTGTTTGGTTTTCACCAAATTTGCGCGGGGTATTAAGGCCAAATGACTCCATTTTGGCCCCATCTCTCCATAGGGTATTGTTCCAGAAGCCTTGCACTTTGCTCAGATACAGTTTTTTGCAAACCTCAGGCATGCTTTTCAGACAGAAGAGGCTTTCTCATGACAACCCTTGCAAGCAAAGCAGTCTTTTTCTAATTGTGCTGTCATGGACTTTAATTAATTTTTTTTATTTAACATGCTCACTGAGACTTGTAGTGTCTGAGATGCAATGCTTGTGTGTTTTTTTTCGTATTTCTCTGAGTACTGCACCCTCTGACCTTTGTTGTGAATGTACTGGGACGTCCACTCCTAGGAAGATTGGCAACTGTCTTGAATGCTTTCCCTTTCCGAACAATTCTTCTTACTGTAGAATGTTCAACTCCAAATTGTTTGGAAATGGTTCTGTACCCTTTTCCACATTGATGTGAAACAACAATTGCTTCTCTAAGACCTCTGCTTATGCCTTCCTTCTAGGCACTGTGTTAACACACATTGAAATACTCCAGACAAGCAAAACTTCTTCTTTTATGTGTATAGAGGGACTTGAAAGCCCAGACAGTACAGTTCAACCAGGTATTATCAGTAAGTATAAGGTTTTGCACAAATTATAATATAATAACATTGTATAATTTATGCAATGCATCCTGCTGGTGATAAATTAATCAAGGTCTGATGATTAGCAGCTCCTGACTGCAGCCACCCTCTTAAATCCTGTGGAAGCAGTAAGGGGGTACTTAGGATTGCACACTTTTTTTTTTCTTTTTGGCTTGATTTTTGTTAAATAAATAATGCTATATTTAAATATATATATATATATTGTTATTTGTCTGAGGTTGGATTTGCCTAATACTGACACCCTGCTAAGATCAGAACTAATGAGGGGGTAACATGACTGAATGAATAATATTAAAACAAATTATTAATATTATAATATAAAAAAATATTCTCATTGCTTGTATGAAAGTTACATTTATACATGCGCAACCCAATCTGTTGGTGTTTATATAGTGTTATATAAGAGTACAAATGGACCTACGCCAGGTTAGAAGAATGTCTCGTACAACATATCTAAGCTATTGGACCCCTTTACTGTAGGGGTCAAGCAATATGTACTTCACCGTTTCGCTGGTGAATTCTGTACATGCACTCATCCACTTGTCAAGCATGCTGTCTAGGATGACTCATCTGACAATATTACTTTTTCCACATCTTTATAAGCCTGTGCTTTCTGCTCCACTGAGCCCTTGCACTTAAATGTGCATTCATCTTTGTAATGAGGGCTTTTTGGCCTGAAACCCTACCATAATATCCCTCTCTATGCAGTTGTTCTTGCCGACAGTCTGATCACGTCCTGCAGTAACATATTTCAGTCAAGCTCTTCTGCTTTCCATGTACTGTATATCACACAAATGCACAAGCATCACTATCACTGTCACAATGAATATGCACCTTCCACTATTACCCTTTTTATTGGTGTCTTTCCAACAGGGCTAAATGAAGTCTAATTTGTCACTTCAGTGACTGCTGCCTATTTAAATCTTTGCGACTGAATCTCCTGCTGTCTGTGTACAAATAAGGAACTGTGTCATTTCAGTTTTTTCTCTGCACAGTGTTAAGGGAAAAAAAACTGCAGCAATGCTTAGAAAAATTTATAAGCCAGTATCCTTATAAAACTGCATAAAAAGTGTACCTGAGGTTACTGGTGCATTTTAAACGGCAAAGAGTTATCCCACTAAAAATGGACTTCTTCTTAGAATAGTCTTAGAATTGTAAGAACAGTATTGTCAGGTGCATTTATAAAACCCTTCAAGCACCGTGATGAAACTGGCTCTCATGAAGACCTTCCCAGGAAAGCAAGAACAAAACTTAACTCTGCTGAAGAGGAGAAGTTTACTTAGAGTTACCAGCCTCAGAAATCACGAATTAACAAACAGCACCTCAGATTGGAGCCGTTATGAAGGCTTCACAGAGCAGAAGAAGCAGACACATCTCAATATCAGTGGTTTCACACACACACACACACACACACATACACACACACACACACAAAGAAAGAAAGAGTTTACTGTGCAAAACTATTTATCTCTACTAGAAATATTGTTAGGTGGCACGATGACTTAGTGGTTAGCACTATCGCCTTGCACCGCCAGGTCCTGGGTTTGACTCCCGCCTCTGTGTGCATAGAGTTTGCATGTTCTCCTTGTGCTTGGTGGGTTTTCTTCCACAGTCCAAAGACATGCATAATTGGCATCCCCAAATTGCCCGTAGTGTGTGAGTATGTGTATATACCTTGCAAAGGATTGGCACCCTGACCAGGGTGTACCCTGCCTCCTGTCCTAAGTTTTCTGGGATAGGATCCAGGCCTCCCGCAACCCTGAATACAGGTTGAAGCAAAATATACGAGGACAACGAATATTGCTGTATATGTTCATCATGTCTGCATTATTATGTACAAAATCATTCATCATTCCCAAGCATAACTTAATTAATTAATAAATAGATAACATATAACGATATTTGCATGCCTGGAAAGATAGCAACATATTACATGGCAGACCAGTTTTCAGATTAAAAAGAAATAAATAAATAATGAAGGCTCATGGATTTCTGGATGAACAAATTGTCCAGAATGCTCAGTAAAACCTAACAGCTGTTTTACTTACAATACAGTGCAAACATCTTGGGAGCATATTAAAAAAATGGCATATTGCCTTTGAAAACATCTCTATATAAAAGAGCCTTCTATAAAAAGCACTAAAGAGTAATAAAATACACAAAGGCAATGTTTGGTGTTAAAACCCTTTGCTTGAAAATAATCAGTAGTGTTAGATCTGTATTAGACAGATTTGTGCAGCCTGATATACTGATGTACCTGATGCATTATTAACTATAATACGACAGTAAGAATCTCTATTTCACCTTGTACTGTAACTGTAATAAGTTTTATTATTCATTCTGTAGAGCTTCATCATTTTCTAGTACACCTGTAGACTCTTTTTGTCCTTTGCCTGATTTGTTCAGGTTCTTACACTTGCTTAAAACATAATGTTTAGTCATGTTTAAGGAATCTCATTTCAATTTTCCATAAATATTTTCCATTATAGTGTATTTACATGTTTCTATTTGCAAGCCAATTGTATACAAGGCTCATACAGTACGAGTGCTACAGAATCTAAAACATCGATTTCTTAAATAAACCTATAGTGAAAGAGAAGGTCAGTGCAAAACACAAAGCTTGGGATAAAGTGCTAGCAGCCAGAAGGACTCGAGCCAGTAAAAATAATTAACTTGAAGTTAAAATAATTATCAATTATTACAGTGAAACACAATAATGACAATGATAAGGTTATGAGGAACCATCAGAGACATAGGTCATTAATCACTATGAAAACTTTATTAAAACTAAATAAACAAGAAAATTGTTGCTGCAATTACATTACAGTTAGTTCTTAGAATGTGGTTCAAAACAGGTAATTAAATTGACAATATAATTCAGTGCAAATATAAACTCATTAAAAAGCTTTCTTTTGGCATCTGTTATATGAATGCTGATGAGAATGCACTACAGTAGTAACACACATCACTGTTTATTATAGGATTAATATATATTGTATACATGATTAAATACTAGTAATAAAAGGTACTGTGCGGTAAAATTATTTGTTGTATATGATATTAACAGATACATATATTAATCACTATAGTGCAAAGAAACTGATAAATAAGATTACTCACATAACAGGAAATTAACAATATTTAGACATTATCCACATTTATAAAGTGGATTATTCTCTTAATTAAACTATTCACCTGTAACTCACATACTCAAATAGCTCTCTAAGTGTAGAAAAGCACACAGTATAACAAAAATAGAGCAATTAACACAAACCCAAAAGTGTATTATACAAAACAGATACTGCAGTGCACGAATACGACTATTTACAACTATATACAAAATACTTTGATGTGTATGTGAATGGATGTATAGTCCCAGGTCCTGTATACTGTGTGAGTGTGTGCGTGTGTGTGGGGTGTGCGAAAGTATTGTATCGTGTATTGTACTAGATATTGCATGTAAAGTCAATCTGGGAGGACGATGATGAAAAAATGCTGTCCTGTGATCCTGTCCCAAAGGTGAGTAATCCAATTTTGATGTATCTGCAAAGGGACAGAAGGCTTCATGGTCTCATGGAGCAGCGCTGGGAAAGAAATGGCAACCGGTCATATGCGCATAAACAACAATGGACTGTTGGCCTCTCGGTGTATTCATGGCTTCTCTTTAAAGATGGTCAGATTTGGAGAGAAAGTCTCACAAGAGTAAAAACATGGACCTAGAAGATAACTGATAGGGCAATATGTCATATGGTAACAGATTATTAAGTATACAATGCCATCTAAAAAACCCATTATGTGGCTACGGTAAATGTTATCAAGGAAGGTAGCAAGAAGAAAAGGGAGCCACTTTCAGTTGTTGCCAAGAGGAATCCTAAATTAAGGTTAAGTGAGGTTTAATGTCTCTTTATTTCATATTTTATTACATTTACATGTTTTTTTTCCATTTTTAAAAATTGGTTTTCATATGCAAAATAATAATTATGGTGGTCGAAATTGTTAATATTTGAGCGCTAGGAATGGTTTATCTGCATTTACATAATTTCCTATGTTTTCGGAATACAAAATATTTTGTCTTAAAACCTCCAGAATGGATTGAATTTGATTGCAGAGAGTCCACTGACATTTCAATACTTCTAATTAATAGTTAACTAGCTACTGAAGGGATGAATAAGCAACGTCCCTTTCGCCATCCAGAACTGGCAGTCAGAGGTCATGACATCACGTGCAAAAGGTCAATAGAGTATTTGTATAAATAAAAGCTCTGTGATTATGAACCTGCATCCCATTCAGGGTTTATTTTAGCCTAGCATCCGGTGTTCCTGTGATAGACTCCAGATCAACTGACACTATGACAAGATAAAGTGATTACAGAAGAGAAATAATTCATTTATCAGACCATTCGTTTTACTTAGAAATAATACTGTACATAAGAACTGGTACATTTCTGTGGTGTGTAGCCTAAAACAAACCAAATTCTCTGGTGATCTAATCGACTTCCGGATCCTGGGGGAGCTGGGCGACTGTCCTAACCACTAAGCCACCGTGCTGCCTACTATCACTTGCAAATATATTTCATTACTCAATGTTAAGTAATTAATCAATCATAAAACCAAATGCTTAATCAGTATCAATTATATACATAATCATGGTTTTATCAACAAATGAAAATATGTGACCCATTATATAAGGTGTTAATGAGTCCTCTCTAAAATAAATGACATGTTTAATTTCTGTTTGATCCATTTGTCCTTTTATCTGCTATATTTTGTAAATAATTTCAAATTGTAGGATTATGAAAGATAAGGACAGAATGGAAGACAGGATATATATTTACAAATGGAGAAAAAGGATTTGAATGACAATTATGCACCACTTGTAGTTTATTTGAATAGTAGAATGTGACAAATGAATAAATATGAGTGGGGACACACAAAGCGTTGAATCTTAGCATATGACTAGGGTATGATTATGTATTAATGTCTTGTTTCCAGAAAAACATTTAGGAATGTGTCAAAAAAACATCACTGGGATTTGCTCCGTTTACAAAATGTCTGGTTGAATATTTATAAGATTGAAGAAAAAAGAGAGAGAGAGAGAAATGATGTGCTGTGAGAGAAACGCTACATGTTTGCAAAGTGCAAAGCAGAAGCTTAGGAAAGGCTCAGCATACAGTGGCTGATTCACTGTGTAAACGAGCTAATACAATATTCATCCATGCATATGGAATCTTGAGCAGGCGTCTGCAGTCGGATGATTCAAAAAAGATCTCTGTCTTGTTTGTGAAGTTTTACGAGTAAAAGTGCACTTAACAAATGGAATGAAGCCTTTTCATTTATCACAAGCCGCTACTATTGAGCCACTAGATACCCACTTGTCTTGTTTGTGGTTTACAGAGACTCGTTGTGAGCAGAATGCATGGCCTTGGCAGCTGGGAGGCATTATTACCAGCCTGTACGTCTCTTCATTTTAGACTTCGGCTAAAAGAAGACAGGGTGATCATTTGATTTTTATTACTATGAAATCTAATAATCCCAGCCATTTGATGACATTTAATGCCATTTCAGCTGTTGTTTGATTGCAGTGCTTTTTGAATGAAATCATTTTTCGGATCCAGAGCAAATAAACAACAACAACAAAAAAACAAGGTTTGGGCTCATAACCCGAGGCAACAATAAGGACATACTTCGGAGTATTTGAATGCCGGGTCACATGAATTTAGTCACATGGATAATAATCCAATTATTCATATGTTTTTGAAAGCAGTTGTGTGGTTTTGAGGCAACTATTGAGGCAACATGATGCAATAGAACATGATGCGATGGTAAAACTAAGTCAATATACAGTAAATATAGAAAAATTATATTATAGCCCGTTATAAAATGTTGATAATTTCCTGAAGTCTCTAGGTGTAACTCCTGGAACTATCTTCAACCTGAGCTTCAAATTCTGCTAATTAACAACTGCTAATTCATTTAATCAGGTGTTTTTTGTTAAGAGATTATGATTTGGTTATTTGTCACATTTGTACCTTACAGCACTGCAAATTATAATTTTTTTTCGCATATCCCCGTTATAGTAGGAAGCTTGGGTCAGAGTGCTGGTCAGCACAATGTAGCAAGATACAGCAGCCCTGGAGCAGATAGGGTTAAAACTGCTCAGGGGCTCAACACTGGCAAGGGTGTTTATAGGAATTTCTGAACATTCTTCCAGAAGGTCAGACATTGATGTTGGATGAGAAGGTCTGGCTGGCATATATTTATTTATTTTTTATTTTTATTTTTTTTGTATTTTTTTTTTTTTAACTTGAACCATGCAGACACATATGAGAGGCGTTCAAGTCTATTTTTTTGAGCAGTATGCACACTACCGTTCAAAAGTTTGGGGTCACTTTCTAACTCCAGATCGTTCCTGATTTTTATTTCTTCCTACATCGTAAAGGAATGCTGAAGGCGTCCAAAAAATGCATTAATCTCCTTTGAACAGTTGATATTGAGATGTTTCTGCTACTT
>JAQMYL010000038.1:10936594-10952402 GCA_030014365.1 Clarias pachynema
CCAAATGAGGATGGGTTCCCTGTTGAGTTTGGTTCCTCTCAAGGTTTCTTCCTATCACCATCTCAGGGAGTTTTTCCTTGCCACTGTCAGGGACAATCTTATCATTTTGATTCATACACATTCACATCTCATACAAACGTAAATAATTATTTTGATTGTGTAAAGCTGCTTTGCAACAATGTCAATTGTTGCAAGCGCTATACAAATACAATTTAATTGAATTGAATTGAATCCTGAGATATTTCCCTGCTAAGCACCATATGTGACAGACTGTGATGAATGGAGTCTTCTGATACCTTTCTATCATAGTTAGTATTGACATTTTTAATCAAATTGTGCTGCATTGGCTTTTCTTTGGGATCAGACCAGCCAAGCTACCCTCAATGGTACTGTATAGATAATCCTTGGACTACAGCAGTTCCTAGACGGATAAGTGGGATATACAGAGGAATGTTGGACTACTGAAAAGTATGAACATGTACAGCACTCAATACTTCAGGTCAGGGCTAGTTTTGCATGAATTACTGCAGCGATGCCACAAAAAGGACTGGAGTGTTGCTCAGTGGGCCAAAGTCCTCTTTTCAGATAAAAAGTAAATTTTGCATTTAATTTGGAAATTAAATGTGGAAATCAAATATATAATACTGTATATGAGGTTCATGTTTTGAATTAAATCACTGAAATACATCAACTTTTCGGTGATATTCTAATATACAAGAACTTCCTAAATCTGTGCCGTCCCACAGTACTCCCACAGGAAAAAAATCACATTTAGTGAGCTCTGGACTTCTTGAAGACTATTCATAAGGTCTGCGTCGTCAGTCAATGCCCTGGAAAATGCTGGTTTAAACCAGCACGCACAGTAAGAGCAAAATGGGCAGACATGTAGAGCCACCAAGAGCCACCAAAACAGCATCACTGTTCTATAGGAAAGATCACTGAAACTTTACCAGAGGGATAAACACCACTGCTTCCAAATATATTCACTCAATTGATATTTTGATGGTGCTGGTTGAAAGCATTATCTAACAAATTGCTCCAAAATCTCCCACCTGTGTTCAAATAGGTTGAGATCTGGTGACAGTGAAGGATCATTTACACCATTTTCATCCTCATCAAACCCTTCAGCAAGCCCTTGTGGATAGTCAAATAACAGAGACACCATTTTATTCCCCTTTGTCACTCGTGTCCATTTCAGGGAGGTGATAACAGGTAATGATAAAAATTCAAGCTCCTCTTGTTTCATTATGCAAAGATCAAATTTTATTAAAATATTGAGAATGTTAGTTTGCAAATAGATTTGGAATCGATTCACCTGCCATGCAAAAAAAAAAAACCTGCATGGAAGAACTTTAAAGCAATAATGTTACGTTGACATGCTTAGACCACAGTGCTGTTGAGTTATCAGCTATGAAGGTGTTGAATAATTTTCTTTAACAGTAGTTGAGAGTGGCAGCATGGTGGTGTAGTGGTTAGCACTGTCGCCTTGCAGGGTCCGGGTTTGATTTTCATCTCTGTGTGTGTGGAGTTTGCATGTTCTCCCTGTGTTTGGCGGGTTTTCTCCGGTTTCCTCCAACAGGCCAAAGATCTGCAGATTAGGCTTATTGGCGTTCTCAAATTATGTAAATGAGTGTGTGTGCCCTGTCCAGGGTGTACACCACCTCGTGCCCTAAGTCTCCTGGGATAGGCTCCAGGCCTCCGCAACCCTGAATACAGGATTAAGTGGTGATTGAGTAGTTGATAGTAGTTCTAGCTATAAGACAAATGATAGGTTTGTATAAATGGGCCCTTTCTTATCACACACCATGACCAAAATCCACTGTTATTTAACAGAGAAGTAGATCTAATCTTTGATATGGTGAATGATATTTAGAGAAGGGGTTTTGAGTGGCATATTGGAATGGTTTATATAGTGGTTCTTAGCAATAAGTAATTTTAAGAGAAAGAAATAGAGTTGATGGTGAGGGAATGGCTCTTTATAGATGTTTTATTGTAAGGAAGTAACTTGTTCCCCAGGTGTTCCATAACTTTAAATGGTATAAAGCAAGATGAATTAAAAAATGTAATGGCTGGCAACTAGATGCAGGAAAAAACACTCTGGGCCATGCTTTTATAAGACAAATGATGCCACAAAAGTCTTTGAATCATAAAAATGGTAAAAAGCAAGTAATTGTAGTTATTAGTGCAACTTTAGTTCCCCCAAGGGAACATTTGTGACCAAAGTCACATCTTTTCCATCAGTATAATTCAGGGTGGTGTAGTGGTTAGCACTGTCGCCTTGCACCGCCAGGGTCCGGGTTCGATTCCCAGCCAGGCTTGATTCCCATCTCTGTGTTGCATGTTCTCCCTGTGCTTGGTGGTTTCCTCCCACCGTCCAAAGATATGCAGGTTAGGCTAATTGGCGTTCCCAAATTGCCCATAGTGAGTGTGTGTGTGCCCTGCGATGGATTGGCACCCTGCTTTGTTCCCTGCGCTTCCTGGAATAGGTGCCAGGTCCCCGCGACCCTGAATACGGGATAAAGCGGTATAGAAGGTGAGTGAGTGAGTGTTTTTCAATGAGCAATGTAGAACAATACTAATAATTTTATTGGTCAAGACCTGTAACCAATATAACTAATACTGATTGACGTATGATTCCGCAGTGTTTTGCCACAGATGATTGAATCTGAGTGTATAAAAGGGTTCACAAGCAAGATAAAATTGATGATGAGTACACATTTTCCCTTTCAGGAGAGCACATTTCCATATTGTGTAATTTTGCTTGCTCATTCTTTTTACAAATCTGTGTAAGAGCAGGTTGAATCTGTGTGCAAATGGATTTTTATTTTTATGACAGCAAATAAATCTGAGCAGAAGAGTTATTAAATGGATTAAACTAATGCCCCCTGCCTCATTTTTTATTTTTTGGCAGTAAATGGACTCGGCTCTTTGCCTGGGTTAAATACTACTTCAGTAACAGTCACGCTGGATAAAAGCATGTACCAAATAAATGAAAATCAAATGAAATCATTATACTTTAGATATAAAAAAAAAAAAATACATGAATATATACTTAATTACTGTTTATCCATTATGCATGTACTATGTATTGTACAAATACAGTACACGCATCATAAATAGCTCTGTTATTATGTAGGGGCTTTATATTGTTGACAATTTTTGTCTACTGGTCTACATACATGTCGCTGCAAATACAATAAAAATGTCTGCCTGATCACCATTCCTACTATAGAGTATGTAGTCTCTTTACGGATGACATGAGACATATGCACATCACACAAGTGAGTAAGATTAAATGAAAAGAAGGAAAATTATATAAAATGATATACTGTATACTGAAACTCAACAGATCTTAGATCATTTGTACATCTATAGGAATTTTTGGAGCAGATTTCTCCAGCACCATCATCAAAACAAGCAGCTGAGGGAATATCTTAATGTCCTTAAACCATATACTGTACATATAGAAAATAAGATTCAATAGAACATCTTGGGAAAATTGTAAGATTCTCAGCTTTCCTAAAGGAACCATCTCTGAAAAAGGACCTCGCTGTTGTAGGATATTAGATAGACCCTTTAAAGTTCGCCCATGAGGAACGAAAAAGAAGGATTCCTACAGTACAAGTCATAAATGGGAGCTCTTTTTATTAAAGAGTGTTATTAAAGCAGGTTTGTGCTGCTGCTGTCTCCAAACAACATTGATCGGCTACTACATGCACTCACACCCTGATTCACACCTGGAATGAATTGAGTGCATGTGGAGGCCTATAATAGACTGGCAACTCATGCAGGCTGTTGGGATATCCCAATGTTCTTAGCATATAGCCTGCATCCAATGCAACCCTGACCAGAATAAAATGGTTTACTAAAGATAAATGAATGAATATCCTGAATAGGAGATTACTGGATAACTGGTCATATAAAATCTCACCATGTCTGATCTACAGACATGCAGTCATCTTGGTAATGATTTGAGATCGTATGTCTCTGTAAACAGCATTAGAGCACAAGCTGACCCAACCCTGCCTTTCAGGACTAACAGAGCGCTCAACACACACCATCTGTAAAGCTGAGCACTTTATACTCTATATGCTACAAAACTTTATAGCGTACTTCCCATTGGAGTGCAGCCAGCCGGATATCCTGAAACATCGCTTTCCTCTCCAGTGCCCAAGCAGCTTTTACAAGCTGAATGCAGTGCAGTTTTTACATTGCCAGAGGTTTATCACCAGTACAATTCCAAGAACTGGATAAGGAGGAGGAGGATGAGTTAGGGGTAATGGTGAGCTCATTCAAGTAGGCCATCTGCCAGGTTCAAACAGCTTGTGTTGATAAAACTATAAATAGCTGAACTTTAAAAATGACTAGTGAGGTCTGGATGTGATGAGGTGTGTTCCAAAAAAGGGTAAAGGATTGGGTTTTTTATGCGTGTGTCATATGAAACTTAAAAATTAGCTTCATACACACAGTAAATCATGTAAAATCTCAAGGAACAATGCGTTATCCCACTGATAGAGACCGCTGCCATAAAGGACAAATGTTCCTATTAAGAGTGTACAGTACTTGGTCTGCAACAATGTTTAAGTAGGTGTAAGTAACATCCACATAAATGGCAGGACCAAGTGGGAATAAACAGAGGATGATGAGAACTAACTGGTGGAACATTACCAAACACCTTCTGTTTTATGATTTTAAGCCATTAATAAAACTAATTTAAATGATCTGCCCTCCACCTGTGTTCCTCAGTGGTGAGATGGGTAGGGTCCTGGTTCCTACAGGTAAAGGTGGTTGGGTTGAGCCCAAGACACAGTGTTTTGCATGAAACATGACTCTAAAATAACTTTAAAAAGGCCTAACAGTGTGCACCTCCTGTTTACAGATGGTTCATCTGAAAAATGTTCTAAATACTGTATATGAAACCATTTTCCAAACATTTCCCAGAAAGCGTACAAGTAATGATTTTTTGGCATGTGGGTTAGAGGTTCTCACAGAGCTTCTATACACGCCGAAACTTTCTGTTCTGCTTAACACTTTACCTTCTTGCATTGAGTCACTTATTAGGGTGAGGGGCCACTAAGCATCAAGTCCACCCAGTGGTACAGTGGGGGTTATGCACAGTACCATGAAAAGTGTTTTTTTTGTTTTTGCATACTGTATTTGTCTCACTTAAATGATTCAGATCATCAAGCAATTTTTAATATTGCACAAAGATAACCCAAATAAATGCAGAATACAGTTTTAAATTAATTTCATTTATTAAGTGAAAAAAAGCTGTCCAAACCTACCTGGCCCCATGTGAAAAAGTAATTGCCCCTAAACCTAATAACTGGTTGTGCCATCCTTGGCGACAACAACTGCAATCAAGTGTTTCTAGTGTTTCCCACTCTTCTATGCAGAATTGTTTTAATTAAGCCACATTGGAGGGTTTAACCTGTTTAAGGTCATGCCACAGCATCTAAACTGGATTTAAGTGCAGAGTTTGTCTAGGCTACTCCAAAACCTTATGTTTTTTTGAGCAATTCAGAGGTGAACTTGCTGGTGTGTATTAGATCATTGTCCTGCTGCATAATCCAAATGTGCTTAAGCGTGAGGTCACAAATTGATGGCGGGACATTGTGCTTCAGGATATTCTGGTGGAGCGCAGAATTTATGGTTTCATCAATTATGGTAAGTCATCCAGGTCCTGAAGCTGCAAAGCGACCTCTGACCATCGCACTACCACCATCATGTTTGACTGTTGGTATGATGTTCCTTTTATGAAATACTGTTAGTTAGTTTGGAAGGTACACACACCTTCCAAAATTTTAATCATTTGTCTTATCAGTCGACAGAAGAATTGCTCAAAAGTCTTTGGGATAATCAAGATTGGTTTTTTTTGGCAAATGTGAGATGAGCCTTTATATTCTTCATCAGTGGGGGCTAATACGTTTTTCAAAGCACTGTATATAAAGGTTAAATAAGCTCTATAAGCATGAGATCCACAATGTTAGGTGAAGCAGATTGGACCAGAAGGGTTAGCCTTCACTCCCCACACTGATCAGTGAGTCTTGGGCACACCTGACCCTTACGCCAGGTCATCAGTTGTCCTTCTTTGGACCACGTTTCTGCTTCCAATATCAACATTGCCTGTACAACTTCTAACTATTTTATTACACCCCTTGACAGGTGCAATTATAATGAATCAATGCACCATTTAATCAATTAATCAGTTCACCCATTAGTGGTTTTAATGTTATGACTGATCACTGTATGTCAAATATTAATCCTCAACAAATTTTGATCCTTATTAATACAACTCAACAAGTACTAATTGTCTGTCTGTTTTTACATTTATTTTGTTTTATTTTAAACACTAACTCTCATAATAAGCTGTTAGACTATATGCTGGATAACTATGTTGCTGCTGCCCAACTTTCTAATAGGGGATTACTCTAATAGATAATGTTCCATCAAGTGTAATAACCTCTTGACTTTATTAATTTCATCATGTTGTGCCAAAATTTATAGTGACAAGTTACTGCTGCTTAATAGGTGTGTTACTAGGGAATGACAAACACTTACCCACTATTGATGGGAAGTTTGGATCATTTTAGTAACTTGGTTCTTTGAATCTCGAATCATTTACTTCATTTCGTTCTTTTGATCAGAAATACAATTAAATGTTGCATTTTTAATAAACAGACCCCCAACACGTCTACATACACTAATTTTGGCTATAGTTCCAGTAATGAAAATATTACAATACAGCTAAGGACATATTATGATAAACAGAATGAGCAGCTCACCTCTCATATCTTCTGGTCCGAATCGTTCATTATTTTGTGACGTGACTCCCATAGAGGCTATGCAGTGCATTACACAGGAAACAGAATTGAGCGGTTCTTTTCATGAGTCTCCTAGTCCGAGACGTTCGTTCTTTTAAATCTATTGCACTGCATAGCTTCTATGGGAGTCATGCGACAAAAGAACGAACGATTCGGACCAAAAGGCAACGATTCGGACTCTTACCCAAGAGGTAAGAACTCATTTCTGTTTCCTGTACATAACCTAGGGAGGTTTTGCGATGCTTGCGCATGTGGGCCCAGTAGAAAATGAACGAATCACTTTAAAGACTCGTTCAAAAAGATCGAATCATTCATGAACGACACATCACTACAGAAAGCTGAGCTTATTTTGCTAGATAGGTTGTTAAAATTGGCTGATATTACATGGTCATTGAGAATACTTGAATGCCTCTTGAATTACTACGATTTACTCTGATGAGTAAAAGTGTATAATGTTCTTCCATATAGCCATGTGCAAAAATTCATATTCATGGTCCTGGAGTTAACCCCCCCCCCCCCTCAGTCCTTCACATTGTCACACAGGAAGGGGTCGCTAGTTGATTAGTTCATCTGATGTGCAGGATGGGGGTAAGTAAGAAAGAGGACTGAGAATCTTAGCTGTACAGTATGTGCTCACTAAAAACGATATTCAGAGATTTTCCACTCTCAAAAAGACCAATCTACAACGGATTTGACCTGCTGACAGTTAAAAATGGTATTTTACTCTTTTTGCAATTTCATCTCGTGTCACATTTTTTATCACTTGTCTTACAGAACCATCTGCTCAGTGTATCCGGGCTCGGAGCTGCTTTATTAACCTCTGAAATGATTTGTGGAACACCAGCAGGACTTAATGTGAAATTAATATTACTGATTTGTGCTCAGTCCCACAGAAAAATGAGCTCTTGGAATCAATGGTGTAAATTAGCAGGGCCTTCTGGTCTGATTCAGTTAGATCTACACAGGCACTAAATTAGGCTGTACAGAGCAGTTAGACTGTGTGGACCAGAATGGAGTGACGTTAAAGTAGTTTTTTTTTTTTTTCCTGGTCAGGGTCACTGTGGATCCAGAGACTCTACCTGGAACACTGGACAAGATATTAAAAAAAAAATCCATCAAGATACCACAAGTACATCACATTTACACAATTACACAAGGGCTAGTGCATCCAATATAATGTTTCTTGGAGGTACCCTGAAACTAGATAATCTAGAGGAGACCCAAGTGTACACATAGAGACTATGCAATTAAAGACACGATAGAAGTAAATAATAAAATCACAACCTACCTGGGTAAGAAGTCCTGCAGTTCTAACCTGACTTGTCAGGAAGTATGATTTTAGGTTCTTCATAGAAAGATGAGTTCACCATTCTATTGAACTATTCAGTAATTTACTATTCACTAAATTTAACTATGTTAAAAAAAAAGATTAAGTGAATGTTTTCTTATGCACAGAAGAAGCGCAGTCAATTAAACCAAACAATCAGTCTCCTTTATGTATTCACATGTATTATATGCACATTCTGTACAACAACTGATTAAAAATAATTTAAACATTTCTCCATGATACCTGTTTGCAATGACAAAATAAAACTCCTGGCCTCTCTCAAACATGTACATTTGTGGTAATATCATCTTATAATAGTAACACAAAAAAAAGTTTGATCCCACAGCATATTACAATGTACTGTAATGCAATATAGCTATGCTCACAGCAGCGAAACAGATGTGGAGTTTTTCACCCATTTGGGTGCAATGAGAAGTAGGTGGTGCAAGTGAAAAGATGAGATGAGGCTTAATTTGAGGAGGAAACCATGGGGAACACTAAAAATAAAGACCGATGCAAAAAGGGAGGATCCTTGTAAACCCAGCATGTTGAACGGTTGAGCATTTCCCATAGTCCAAGTGGAATAATGGAATCATGAGTCAGCCCTGTTGTAGTCAATACAGCATTTGTAATGTACAGCATGTTTTCCCCAAGGTCAAATCAATGGAGAGAGCAAGTACAAGACTGTAAAGCTATGAAAACTAAAAACCTTCTGCACCACATATGCTCAAAAAGAGCTGATACCCAAAACAGCTTTTTGGATGGAATAGAAAAAGGCACAAAGCAAATTACCTTTACAGCTGCTACAAGTCTTCATAATAATAATAATAATAATAATAATAATAGTAATAACAATAATGACACGAATAAACATTCGTGATTGTGTAAAAGGCTTCCTGTTTGAAGTTTCTTGTAGAAATTTTCTAAGTTCAAAGAATTACTATGACTTTTAAAATGCTTTTTTTTTTTTTTCACATGCATGAATATTCACAAGTAATATGGGACTTCACACTTTAACACTGTTATAAAATCAGTCATATTTCTTAAATAAAATAAAAAAAAGAGTCATGTCCTCAACACAAGGACTTACAGAACGTTGTGTTGAGAAGTAACTGTATATGTCACGGTATGTCCTGAGGCATACTGGGAATCAATCATTTTGAAAATAAAAATCAAAAACAAAACAAAACAAAAAGTCTTCTTGTCCTTAGTGTGTGCAAACAAAGTCAGGGACAAAGCAAGGCACCTGTTCATGTTTGTTCTTGCACAGATATCTCCCTCGCTGGCATTTCAGCTGTCCTCTATTTCACCCAAGTATTTCATGATGTTTAGCGACACATCGGAACGTGCCAATGTGGGACATGGAGCTCGACTCTTGGCTCCACAGTGGAAAATGAAGTGAAGAAACCGGAAGAGAGAGAGGGGGAGAGAGAGGGGGAGAGAGAGAGAGAGAGAGAGAGAGAGACAGAAAGGGTGCTGGCGCCATTCCAGTCTCTCAGGGACGATGGAACCTGCCAAATCACAGAGGGAGCGGATGCTATTTTAACACAATCACAGTGGGGAGATCGAGCTAAAAGATCAAGCCACATTTTATTGGAAAACAAGACAGATTTCCAAGAAGAAAGCCAATAAGCTGCGCTTAATGAGATTTAGTGGGGAAAGATTTCATATGAAAAAATGTAGCTCAAATCATTGTGTAAATCACAGACAAACTAATGTGACATGCCTTGGAGCGTTTAGTAGGTAATTTCGCTTAATGTGATCACGAGACACTCCAAGGAGATCAGAAATTCATAATGCCTGTGCACAGTTTTCTGTTTTAAATAATGTGGTAACATGTTATTTTATGTTCATAAAGTGATGAGTTTAAAAAAAAACAAAAAAAAACTGTACCCATGCTGATAGATAATCTGTCCAAGCAAACTGGACTACTGTATGGCATCAGTGCAATGTAGAACATCATACAGATACACTTTAGGAGCTTCAGTTTATGTCCATATTAGACTGAATCGAATTGAGACAAAAAAGGGATGTGATCATAAAGGAATAGCTCGGATTTTTTCCAAGCCTGTCTTAAATCAAAATTGAGGTGGATGTAAGTACATTACGGTAAGTCTTGATTATTATAAATTTTCCTGCTCTATACGCAAACCATGAAGTTTGTATCCCAGAGTAATCACAACTCTCATCCTGTGTAAAAAAGCAATCCAAAGTTCACCCGAGACTCATATGTAGCTTCAGCAGTCCCACTGAGCTAAACAGAATTGGTATCTTTTAAAGTTACTGTGTGTTTAGTACTAATTTCTTTCCTCTGAAACAGCCGTACAGCTATTTCTTTTCATATAAAGACCTGCTTAAATTGAGCTGTAATTTGTATTAATGCATTTCCTTAAAGTTTATTATCTCTTGGCTACATCATACTTGCATAATTGAAAAAACAAACAAACAAACACATATGCTGCTATACACTGACTCACCTGGTAAACTGTTTGCTCTCTACATGAACTTCCATCTCTTTGCTTTTAAACTCGTTAAGTTCCTTGCGTATAGCAGCCTGCAAAAAAAAAAAAAAAAAAAAGTCTAGTACGTAGTATGCAGGTTTTCAATTTCATTTAGTCATTTAATAATTTGTTCGAATATAGATAAAAGCTTATTAGTAAATAGTTAATTTTTAAATTCACATATTGAGAAATGACAATTAGACCGTAAATTATGGCAGATTTTCCGATAATTTTATATAAGTATAATATGGTTTATACTAATATAAATACTATTATACTTAATTAAAAAATTCTGTAAATAAATAATAACTTTTTTTTAAAACAATTGATATCTGTTTTGATCAGCAACACCAATTATATTTTTAAATCCATTTTACCTTAACATTTAAGCACAATGGCCAGTAGGTGGCAGCACAGACAGAAAATACATGACAATTTTAAAACAACTTGTGGAATAACACAGATACCGTTAAGAAATCATCCTTAAATAATTTTGGGTTAAGTTATGAGTAGAGTTGCCCTGTGAGTTATCTATGATTGAGTTTCATTCATCTCTCATTTATCTTGGATCTTTTCAGTATATACAGTAGAATATAAAAATGTCTCACTTTGTCTGCAGGTGTCAGCCTGGTCCAGGGCTTGTCAGCACGCCGATCGTAGTCTTTCGCCTCTGTCACCTCTACGTATTCGTTAAACCGCAGGATCCTCCGTGCTACTAATTCAGCCACTGTGGGCCTGACACTCAGCTACATTAAAAAGAAGAAAAAAATGTTCTGACACGATCCACAGGGAATATGAACTAGTGTCTCAGTCAATAAAATATAGCTAATTCAAGTCTAACTCCTATAGACAGTACGACTTTTTAAAAAGCAGCAGCAGGACAGACAACATGCTCAAAATTATAAAGCATCTTTACGTCAGAGATTAAAGACACCTTTTTTTTCTAGCAAAAAACATAAGTCACTTCAGCTCTACACTGTTACGTCATGCAGTCAGGGATCTACATTCAAACCCTACATCATTCAATATGGATTTTCTTCCATAGTAATGAAACCTCACACTTTGTGTCCACCAGATGGCGCAGTGGACCACAAAATCTCTCTGCACTAGAAGAATAATTCTTTGCTGATAACTTAAAAACACTTAATTATGGAAGTTAAAAACTAGTTTTGTGAAATGTATGTTGGAAAGTGTTACGCTGTTCGGTGCGATACCTTCCGAGAAAGCCGTCTTTTAATTTCTTGCTTGGCTTCATGCTCCTCTTCCTCATTCTTCTCTGCAGTGATGAAACATAAAATAATAATAAATGATATTAAGTCTTCTCCTTATGTTATAACTCATTAACATTATCTCTTTTAATTTCTGTTTAATCCTGTAATCCACATTAATAACACAAACACCACATAACTCTAGATTTCTCCACATAAGACGCCGACATAACCAGTATACCGAATTTAAACAGTGACTGTGATGAGCCTTAAAATATATTACTACAAACAGATGAAGCTGCGATGTGTCACCTGCACTAGTCTGAGTGCTTCATGATGTATCATAGTAATAAAGTGGCAGTTTGTATCCTCTCAAACCCTGATTGCTGTTTGAAAGACGACACGTCTGAGAGTACAGCTTTGCCGATAGTAACAAATGAAAATCTGAGTGTCTGAGACAGACTTGATGGTTTGAACAACAGCCCCTGGTCTAAACATACAGCCTGAGTGCACTTCAGTGGTCGAGAGCAAACGGACACGCGGCTTCTTTCCCATCAATCATGCTGCATTAACTGTCCACCAGCTTGTTCAGTTCCTTTCTGTCTTAACACCAGTGCTTAGAATAAAATGACATTTTGACAATGCTTGCTGTTCATTCTGTGCTTCATTATTCTTTCTTCTCGGCGTATAAAATGTGTGAAATTGGGTTGACTCAGACTGCCATGGATGCTCTTTGATGCTGGCTATTGTAGACGCTTGGGCTTTCATGTAGCAGAGGCGTGTAATTACTGTTCTCCTCCAAGAGAAATAGGCACCTGACGGGATTATTCAGTTCTGTGAAATACCTCAGCAGGTTTCATATGTAGTTTCAAGGGCCCTTGACGAAAATAGCCAAAAGCTCTATAACAGACCTGATGAAGTTTAGGGAGAGGGCTCTTACTCGTTTCATACATTTGTAAGCCAATTTTAGTCTTGTGGTACGTTTAAAGTCATGTACTGCATCATATTAAAACAGTCACTGTTTAATGCAAGGAAAAAGGAGGAATTTAATTTTAGTGTCTCAGGTTTACATGGTATTCCTAACATCTCCATACGCAGGGGAGAATTAACTATTTAAAATGTGTAAAATGTAGCGTTATGTACAAAATGTCCTCTATATGATAAATAATGGACTTTTATTAACACATCTGGTGTTATGCATGGACTGTAATTTCAATTGCACAAATGCTTTCCTTTAAATGATCTGTATCTCTTCCTGGTACATCATATACTTTACATGTTCTCTCAGGGACAAATCAAGTGGCTTTAGATCTACGGATCTAGAAGGCCACTTCACTGGGCCACGGTGACCACTCTAAAAAAACATCATGAGTTTGGGTTACTGTCTGTACGGTCGTGTTACGGCCTGTTTGTTTTCTTCATTGTCCCAGGGTGATAATGTGTGTTAAATGTGTGACCTGCAAAGGACAGATGTGCATCTCCATTGCATTATATTTATGCCATCGAACAGATGGTCTTATCCCGAGAGACCTTGGGAAACATGCCTTTAGTCTCCATCCAAACACATCCATATGCTTGTTCACTAAGTCAGGGAGTAACATCAACGTAACAACCCTGTTGGGGAGATTGGTATAGTATAAATTATAAACTGGAACGTTTAATTACTTGGTGTCTTTGATTTTCACCTAAAGACAAAGTGACTAAGTTATTCCCATCTTACATCTTTCAGTTCTCCTTCAGATCCACCGTGACACTGATCAGAATAAAGCACTTACTGAAGACGAATGAAGGAATGAACGTATTTCTAGGACTTACAGCAAGTCAATATCTAAAGCCCTATACTGTATGTACATCCCGTCATAAGAGGTAATATTATCTGACATGTCTATTGTTGTCTTTAGGTCTCCTCCATAACAATTTAATGACCTTTGGAGGAACTAGCCACTACGAATGAGCTTAATGTGGCTATACAGTACATCAATACTTTCCACACTGTTCTACATCTGCCTTTCCAGACCCGTGCGACTAAAAATGAACAAAACAATACAGTCTGGCACCGTTGTCCATGCGGCAGTTCAAAAATCTTACTAAAACAGCAACAAGACTGAGATTTAAAACTCGATCTTTAACTCAACTTTGTGTCAATGTGCTTGTTAAACATCTTTTAAAACCCTTCAACGTGACCATGATCACGTTCTCATTGACGTGGAAAACAAGGGGTAACTCACGTTTGAGGATGTTCCTCTGCTCCAGCTCTTCAGTGGTGGGCCTCTGGCTGAGTCGCCTGCGTTGGGAGAATGTCAGAATGTCATGTCAGTCGTTGCACTAATAACAGATTAAATAGGGAGAACCAAAACCAGAGACAAAATTTTTCTAACAGACTCCAATTTTGGACTAACCAAACTTTTCAGCCCTGAGTTACAAGAGTTATCTTAGATAATTCAGAAATTCCTGTTCGAGGCATTCAAACCATTCTGTGCTTTCCATCTTTAACTGGAGTGTGTGAATGTTTGACAGTTTGGTACTCGGATACACTAAAACCAAAGTGTTCTGCAGGTGCAGGGTCAACGTCACCTCACTAGTTTACAGCCTATCTGCTGCCGCAGTTCCTGTCTCTCCGTCTCTGACGTCCTTGGAAGGATATTCTTCTCTTCCAGCTCCTTCTTGCTGGGCCGGTTGCCGAGTTTGATGGCAAGCGTGTCTCTGCGGCGGATTTTACTGGCAAGGGAGCCTATGGAAACAAATATTCGTCCTAATCTCTCTCAGGCACTTGGGCTCTACCACCATTAAATATGCCATAAAATGAGGGTGGAGGTAAAATTAGAAAGAGAAAAAGAACAGGAAAAGAAATGGAAAATGAGGTACGCAGGAAGGACAGGGGTGTCTAGTAAAAGCTAGGTTGCTAGAGGTCGTCATGGTGTTCCTAACATCTGTATACACAGGGGAAAATTAACAATTTAAAATGTGTAAAATGTGCAAAATATCCCCTACATGATACATAATGGACTTTTATTAAAACGTCTGGTGTTATGCATGTAATTTCGCTGGCACAAATGCTTTACTTTAAATGATCACAGCACACACAATAACACCACTACATTATTTCCCTGCCTAACAAAGACCTGGTGGATTCATGTGCAGAACTCAGGTCTTGGCAATGGAACTGAATGTAATTCTTTGTTTGACTAAGTAACAGGACATGCCAAAGGGCTTAAGCCAAGAAAATAAACCTTCTGAACATGCTTCCAGGGGCTGACAGTGACATTTCCTGAGTCTCATTACGTTAGCAAAAAAAAAAAAGGTATAGAAAAATAAATAGTAATATAACAACATGAACAAAAAAACATTTTGTTGAATTTCTCCATCACACTACATGAATAATTAAGTTACACAACCAGATAAGTGTTTTATTATTCAGAAAAAAGTCTCATGACCATACAATATTATATAAATATTAGACTAGTTACAATGAACTTTTCTGTGCACGATGATAGACTCACTGTTGGAGTTAATATTCTCTTTTTATGATATACAAATGTTTAGTTATCATTATTTAAACATGGACCCTTCCATAATATAGAATACAGATAAGCAGAACATAAACAATCTGACTAGATTAAATTTGAAAGCAATTTTCCATTATTTGTATTATTATTATTTTATTATTATTATTTATTTTACATTTTTTCTACTATACTACTACTCACTCACTGACTCATTGCTTATCCTGGTTTGCCTGTACAGGGTCCCAGGAGTTCTCCCAGGCTCTCTCAGGGAACTCAGGGCATTGAGCAGAGTATACCCTAAACGCTTGCGAGTAGGGGTGGGCGATATACCGGTAGGCACGATTAACCGGTAGAAATTTGTCAATCGATAGAGATTTTGGTCTATCGTCTTAATCGCGATTGAGATCACGTGACGTTGCACGTTACGTAACCACGCAATACA
>JAQMYL010000038.1:10968589-11017772 GCA_030014365.1 Clarias pachynema
TTCCCAACAACCAATCACTGAACACCAGTATTCCCAACAACCAATCACTGAACACCAGTGTTCCCAACAACCAATCACTTAATACCAGTATTCCCAACAATCTATCACTGAACAGCAGGATTCCCAACAACCAATCCCTGAACACCAGTGTTCAACCACTGAACCATGTTTGTCCCACTTGTGCACATCTTTCTTTTCCACACATTTATTTGTATTAAACTTTCTACTTTTCTATATTTACAAGTAATATCAGGGAGCAATTTAATCTACAACTCTTTTCCATGGTGTCTAAATCCTAACGGCTCATTTTCAACACATTCCTAATAGAAAGTGTAGTATAAGGTCAATACATACACACAGTAATAGCATAGTGTATGATACCAGGATCAGTGACAACTTCCTTTTATAGGAAATCAGTTACGAAGTATTATTTTCGGTTCTAAACTGAAATAGATTGTATCCCTTCCTTCTTCATGTATCAGTTTTTAAGATGGAAATAATCATAACGGTTTAATCTCAATAGATAAACACCACAACACATGCATTTGAAAGACAAATGTCCAAATTTTCCATCAGTGTCATGGAAGACATTACTTTACCATGCTTATAGGCATCCAACTAAGGTCATTTTTAACTGTATTATTATTATTATTTTACTTCTGAGTGCATTTACTCAGTAAAAGGCAAACAGAAGCCTACAGTACTGCTGAAACTCTCCCAGAGTGTACAGTAGGTTAAATGAAGACATTTAGGGGAACACGGAGCTGTTTTATGTCGAATTAGTCAGAGATTCTCAAATACAACTTATGCACAACTTTAGAGAAAGGCTTAACAGATTAAAAACGCTTTTCCGTTAACAACAACACCAAAAAAAAAAAAAAGTTTCACTAAAGTCGCGAATCGAAAACAAACTCTACGCAGTAATAACGTGTCAAACGCCTTCATGTCAGATCAGACGCTTCGGCTTGACGTAGTGCTACTTTATTACTATTTAGTGCGCGAGTACGCGGTTTGGGACGTGGCCAAACTTTCCTTCCACGTAGTGACTGTCAGTGAGTTTGTAAATCTTATTCCAGGTCTGTAAACAAAAACACACTCACACATACACTCACCACCGGTTCCGTGAGACAGGCTGGACACTGATGTCTGGCCCATGACGGACGGTGTGCGCGCGCCGTTAACGGGCCGCTAAGCAAAAACACCGCGCGCGCTCCCTAAACAACTTCCGCTCCGCCGCCTCAGCACGCGACTCATCACCATCATCACCAGCGGCGGGCGGGCAGCCCCGTGTCCCGGTTCGCACGAGCTCTTCGTCTGAAGAAGAAGAAGAAGAAAAAAAAGCGACTTCAGCGCTCCGAAATAGCGAGCATTCCTTCACTGGGACTGCAGACAAACCCGCAGCAGCTCAGTGAGAGGAAGTGGCCTGACTCCTCCTTTCTCAGGCCCCTCAGCACTCAGCAAGGACGGGCGATACCACCGAGTTCCTCTTCCATCCCACAGCCAGGCAGAACGCACCAAAACTAATCACGATGTCAGGACTTGCTTATTATATAAAGCTGAGATTGCATACACTCATACAATACAAAATAAGCCTAAAAAACACGCACAAAAGCAAGCAATTTAGTTGAGTAGCCTCTGTCTTTACATCACAGTCTCTTTGTGTGTGTATACACAGTACAAGTCAAAAGTTTGGACACTCTTTCTGATTCAGTGGTTCTTCTTCTTTAGTGTTTTTACAGTATGTTCTACATTATTCTCGTCTGCCATGCAGAAGCCCCGGGTTCAGTTCCCACCCAATGCCCAAACCAACTGAATAGGGTGGGATAGGGTGTGTCAAGCGTTAAAACCATTTACATTTGAGCATTTGCGTTTACATTTACATTTGAGCATTTGGCAGACATGGCATACTGTATCATCACACCAATCTGTGCCAAGTTGGTGTGCGGATCGGATGGTCCGCTGTGGCGACCCCTCAACGGAAGCAAGACCAACATAAAACAATACTGGGGATTTCAAAATGATGAAATAATACATATGAAATAATACATATGGAATTATGTAATGAATTTAGAAATAACACCGATTATCAAGTGCACTATTGAAAAAGTGCATTTGAAAAAAACATCAAGTACCACGATGAAACTGGCTCTCATGAAGACCCAGGAAAGCAAGACCAAAACCTGTGCCAGAGGACAACTTCATTTAGAGTTACCAGCCTCAGAAATCACTAATTCACAGCACCTTAGATCAGAGCCGTTGTGAAGGCTTTACAGAGCATAAATTGCAAACGTATCTCAATATCAACTGTTCAAATGAGATTATTGCATATTTTTGATGCTGTCCACATTGGAAATTCAGGAAAGGTATTAACCAGAAACAGTGAGAAGAAATTACGAGGCATTAGTGTTCAGGTCTGAGCAGATTAAATTGAAAAATCCACCCTGGAGCACACTGAAATGTCTTAAGTCAAGTCATGTGAGATTTATTGTCATTCTTTTGTTTAGCTATTATACACTGAAAAGTCAAATTTTTTCCCAGGACCATAGTGCAACACAACGGTACAGCAGTACAAAACAGAAGACTACATGAAAAGCAGAATAGTGTGAGATGAGAGTGAGACTGTAAGTACGCAGAGCAAAATACACAGTACAATAGATAAACAGTGCAGTGACAACAGGACAGATTTGTGTGGGAAAGCTGTTGCAACAATGGGCTGTAAACCACTGACAAGTGCGACAGCAGTATTATATCAGAAATATTGACAGTAAATATTGGTAATATTTATTGTTCAAATAAATATGTATTCTCACTTCCGTTTTATATTTTTGACGATTCATTCCCTTACTAGTCTCATGAATGACCAACAGGTTACTTCCACTCAGTTCTATGATGTATTTCTGTTATGAAATAGCACAAAGCTCACATGTCCATCAGTACTGTTTACATTCAGAAGTGCAGCAAGACAGCAAGATCAGTGAGTTCATGTATGACAAAGAATACAATGTGACATATTTCTCCAGATTAATAACAAAAACTTTGCAAGTCTTTTTACACACATGATAAACAACCTTGATGTTTATTATTGGAAGATTGTGGGCGTAAAATAATGCCACTGCTATTAAAGTGAATAAGCCGGAAGCAGAAGTGCCGTTTTAGTTGTAATGTGGAAGTAGTAGATCTGTTAATGCTCTTGTTGTACGGTAGCAGCACATGATCAGGAAACACACTTGTTTTTGGCTACGTGTCATGCCACTCACTATTCAAATTTAGAGTCAGCCTAGCTAGAGAATTAATGATAAGAGTTAATTCATTTCGAAGAGGGTGAAATTAAGGCAGGTGACAGGTACTTTTTATAAACTTGGATCTGTCAAACGCTGAAATGCCTTGCTAATTTGTCACCGTTTTTAAAGCATGGCATATACTATTTTTTATATTTTATTATTGCAATTAGTCAGTTCAAGTTTTTTTTTACTATCACATTCAAACAAAGAACTCCATGTAGGAAGCACAGGCATATGCTTGACGCAAAAGCCTCGTTTTTCCTTGATCCTTGATTCCTCGGAATGCATTTTAAGAATTGATACTTGCTTAAGAATGTAGGATTAACAAATCAAGGTAGCATCAGCTGAAGTTTTGGGATGCTAAACTACTAAAACACTGCTGCAATAGTCTTTTTAAGTAGTGATGAAGCAAGGACTAATCCCCACTGGTGCAACTATAAAGGGATAAAATAAGAGATAAAGAGACTTTTTTGTCATTGTAGTGATACAACGAAATTTGTTTGGTAGGTCTCGGAGACCAGCAGCAGTAAGAAATGTAAGAATAAACAAAAGAATAAAAAAAAAATAAACAAAAGATAATTGTACTAAAATATAATAAATATAACAATATTTATAATGAAATTGTATGGGAAGTGGGACCTGGATCTTGGTGCAAACAGAAGAGCGCAAACAGTGCAAAAATGATTGTCTGAAATAAGAAAATATAAGTTATACTAATAACCAGTAATGATTCACAGCAGATAGCAGATTGATACAAATAAATAAACCAAAAGGAAAACAGACCATCATATGTGGTGATATCAAAAGGTTTCAAGACTTGTTTTGTAACATGCTACTAACAGATAGCATCACCAGGCTGTACAGTACCAGGGAGCACAGAACTTCATAAGTCAGTGTGCCAAAGACATTGTCCTGTGTACATCGGGAGCTGTGCAACTGGTGCTATTACTGTATGACCGCATGCATTAACATCTTTGCTGTTTCATCATTGACAGATTGTCAGAACAAAAAGCGACCGTGAAATTCTTGGCAAAAACTGGGCAAATCTGCCACAGAGATGTTTGACATGATTCGTTAAGTTTGCGGTGATGCTGCGAGTCATGAAATGAGAACTGAGTCGTTTGAGGTGTTCTGTGTGGCACGCGCGTCAAGAGTGGAAGAAATCGACAACGGCAGATCAGGGAGCCCTACAACGAACTAAAAAAAAAAAATGTAAAAGAATTTCATTATAAAATCTTGTGTGCCACTAAAGACTACATTTTTTTTCTAAATGTCGAAAGTCATTCATGGTCAGTTTTTTTCTTTAATGACAACATATTGCTTATCTGCTATGATACCAACTTAAAAGCATGTCCCTTTCTGATATACCTTAAAGTCTTAAAACTATCATTTAGCTTTATAACTGCTCCCAAACCAGTTACCTTCATGTTACATTTTTAAACCAAGAAGTGGAACGCTTGTGCTGTTTTGCAGGATATTTACGAACTTTTGCACTAATTTGTACAAAGGATCAAATCTGTATGATTCTCTCAGTAAAATATTTTGTTGCTAATAAAGCAGACCAATGCTCAATCTCTGACTAAGTAGCCTAATACTCCAAAAACTGCAAACCTGGCAACACTGAGAGGAAGTAAAAGGCATAAAGGGGAATTATTTCTGATCATATTCAGTTAGTTTTGACCAACATTTTCTGCTTGACCTTTATGATTTTGTGTTTGATTCACCAGTATAAAATGACTGACTGATTTCTGTGTAAACAAATTAAAACACAACCTTTTTTGCTTCTAATGTCTTATGCTTTTTGATTAGTGAGGAATAACCAGTAAAAGTAGTCCTAATTATAGAGATCAATTTCGGTCTGACTCCATGTTTGTTTTGTCACACCCACTTTGCACAATCCAATCAAAAGGTCAATAATTTCTGCCTGAATATCCTGTTTCACTCAATAATGCATTACGTTACAGGCGTAAAATGCATTATGATCCATTTCACAGTGTCTTTAAAGCAAATGTTTGGTATCAATGTTTCTTTCAAGAGGATTAATTCTCAAAAGAAAATGTCCAGATTGATAGATAGTGATATATTACTGTTATTATTCTCCACAAGTTAGCTTTTTTGACTGTCCATTAAGCAACAATAGATTGAATGAATATTTCAGAAGCAAATTGCGTCTACGGAAAAGCTAAAACATTACACTGTGTACACTAAAACATTAGACACAATAAGACGGTTGGTATGTATAATCTGCTTTTTTTATTTGTGCATTGTACTACTTCACATGCCCCTTTGCGATCAGCAAGATTAATATCTGTAATCCTGCCTATTTTACTGTAACCTCAAAGGTTTCAATGCAATCAGCTGTTCACTGCTGAAGTTGCTTTAACGGCTAGATTATGCTTGGCTTCCTGAAAAACAGGCCAAGATCCCCGCAAACCGCTCTCCCCCCTCCCCTTCCCCTCCCCTTCCAGTTCGTTTCTGGCTTAGCAGCGAAGTAGTGTGTGTGTGTGTGTGTGTGTGTGTGTGTGTGGGAGGGATCTGGACAGGAAGTCTTACGGAAACGAGCCTGTTCTGGAGATGGAAAGCATTGTTCTCTATGCTGAAGTTCTCATCCAGCTGTGCCTCCCCACCCATTCCCGTCTTCCTGAGCACTCTGCTCGTTGTCACAATGCTGATCCTACAAACGAAGGGTGAAATCCGTGACTCAGTGCACGACACCATTTGGTAGCAGTAGCCATATTTATAGGGTAAAGGCTGCATTTGTATCCCCTTACATCAAAGGCCTTTGAAACAAATGCTGGTCAGGCTTTAGAGGAAAAAAATGACTTCCTGGTGAGCAGTGACTTCATGAAGTACCTTTGATTTCAAAATTTGGGTCAACTTTTTGTACTACATCCAAGTCTGCCACTGTTCTACTTTGATCGTGCTGACTGCTATCAATTATATTAATCTTGATCAGCGTTCACTTGTTGGTGCACTCAAAGCACGACAGAACTTTACGTCAGACTGATAGCACGCTCTGTCTGCTTCTGATCAACGCACACTCTGACAAGACTTGACAGGGCACCTTTTGTCTCTTAGAGACAAAAACACACATACACACATAAACCACAAAGTGGTACACAAGAGAAACTGATACAGTATGTCGTTAAATATCTGCACATATAATTACATTAGACAGTTATTTCTTGGAACAGATCAACATTTCCCTTGACAAATAATTACTGTATATAAGAATGGTTATACACCTACAAGCTGGAATACTTGGAGACAAGTTGCATATACTGTAAAGTTATATGTTTGAACTCTGGACAATGAAACGATGGAGATCAAGTGTTTAATCCCCTGCATCTCCATTGTTTTTGCATCTCCATTTTATCCTTAATTGGGATCAACAACATGAACTGATCATCCATAACTTTAAATTTATCGATATTAAACCTAAAGGTTTTGACTTCCCCTTGTGCCAATGTGGCAGCTCTGGCCCCTCCGTATTGACTTCACAGTACCTCAAGCGGTATGCTGTGGTGTCTGGCACCAGAACATTACCATTGGATGCTTTGGGTGCTGTGGGTTACAGGGTGGGGCCTTTGTGGATCGGAATTGTTTGTCCAGTGCATTCCATGGGTGATCAATTAGATTGGGATCTGGGGAACTTGGAGGCCAGGTTGGCAGCCATGGGCTCTTTGCCTCTTGGGCCCCATGCATGGCGGTCTGTGCTGCACTGGGTGTTCTGGTTCCTTTCTATCATGGCCGGCATTGACCTTTTTCAGCTATTTGTGCTACATTGGCTTTTCTGTGGCATCAGCCTGAACAGGCTGTGCTTTGGTTCCTGGGGGCATCAGTGTGCCTTGGGTGGCCATGATCCTGTCACGAGTTTACTGGTATATAATTGATAATCATGTTAATGTGCTAATGTTACAGTATGCGGCGTTAATGCTACAGCTGATCGGTGTATATCAAAAATATTTTAACATTTAACATTTTAACAAAGACTTTTATTTTCAGGAACTACTTTATCCTGGTCAGGGTGGAGGTGGATCAGAAACAATAGCCGTGAATCATAGGGCACCATGCACACACATCCCATACCTAGAGGCGATCTGATATAACCAATCCACCTACCAGCATGCGTTTGGTAGGTGGGGGGGGGAATGTGAAAACAAAGAGGACACCCACATAAATATTAAGCCAAACTTAGGATCCAGGAACGCAGGAGCCACCGTGCCACCCACACCAAAGACTTGTAATATAAAAAATATATTATAATAGGAACTTTTTAGCGTTAATTGTGTACAGAACTGTAGACAGAATTTCATGTAGGACCTTTTCATCAAGCCTCATGACTTCTTATGAGATGAATATTAATAAGAGTGCATAACCACAGAAACATAAATATATGTTTGACATTATAGGATATATTACTGTTTGATCTAAGTCTGTCAGGTTTCTTTGTTTAAACGCTTTCTAGGAAGATGTCTATAGAATCAATAATCAGGTTGGTGATGTAGACTTTGGAAAGTAGGATAATCTCTGTTCGCATGCTGACTCATAATGTCGTATAATGTTCTCTCGTTAGAGATCAGTTATAGTGGGTGTTGTAGTGAGTCACCAAATTGCAAAGCATCTTCTAAATCTTTTTCGGAAGTTTCTAGAAAACACTGCCATCTTTTGGTCATCTATTTACTGTTTCATACCCTCATACTAAGTCAGAATCAGAGCTAGAGAAGAGATTTCACTGCCTAAACACACCTGATTCAACTTAGTAGTTGGGAACTTTATGATGCCATGCCAGACTGGATATATTGGGGTTTAATTTGAGAGGAGATGTATAGGGATGTCATTTTCTGGATTAAAAAAATAGCAAAACTCAACAGTGTTATGAATCCGACACTTACCTTTTCCATCTCCACTGAATAAATACTGATAGGTAATCTCATTAAGCTGTTTTTTTTTTTTTTTTTTTTTTTTAATTCATTTGCAGTTACCTTCGGAAACTGCAAATGAAATACTATGACAAGATTTATTCCTTAGGCTATAACAATTAACGGTTATCTACAGTATCAATCTCTTATCAATCATTTTGCCATTTCTTTGAGGAAAGGATTGAATTATCTTATCTCTAGAACATGAATATTCTATTTTTCCTAAGTCATTAGATTATACATGTTTTATTTAATTATATAATGTGTATTATATATTTTTAATATTTATATTTTTAGATTATTTTTTATTTAGATATTTATAGTATTATATGTATTATATATTATTATAATTATTTAATTGTCCATTATTATTATAATAGACAATTTAAGAGCAAGATAAATATTTTTATGGGGGAAAAAAAAAAGAGTATCTCGGATAATGGTAAAAAAATAATAAATAAAAAAAAAGGAAACTGAAAAGTGCTCTCAGATTCCTTGCTCTGTATTCTACAACATCAACAATCATTATAACAGACTGATGTGATTTTGGCAAATGGAAAAACTAGATATTGATATTAATTTTTTTCCCTTTAGCTATATTGACTTTAATTAATGATTATATTTCTTTCATGTTTCTTTTCAGTACAAGAGCAAGCAAATTAACCACAACACCATTTTTTCCCTATAGTTTTTATACCAAGTGTGCCAATAATTTTGGCACTGACTATACAGTATACCTGTCTGTTTTTTAACCTCCAAATCCCCTCACAGCTTAAAACATCCAGACATTTATTCTTCATTTAAATCAGTCCATAGACTTTCTCCAGACAAAAATATACATAATTAGTTTGTACTAACCTTACATAAAATTAAATACACTATATGCCTAGTTTATCCACATACCATGTTCTTCCTCCATCTGAGTTCAGATTATTGAAGACTTTAGTCCAAATTCCAGTGGAGTCAAATATCCAGAGAGAATGAAATCTTGAATGAGTGAGGAGGAAAACATCTATCCATCTGCTTTAGAGAAGAGCCTAAGTGCATATAAGAAGCCACTGATGGTACACACACCAAAGTATACCTTTCCACTCCACTTTAGCCTCCCATCAACACAAATGCAGCCCCCTAAATGTTAACGCTTGCAGATAAGCTACTTCCCATAATGAGGGCCAGCCCTCGCTCCGGTGCTCTCACTGCCGATGGAGAGTGGTTGATAGTAGCATTAGTGAGCTGGAAACACTGTTCACAGCAGCCACCAACGCATTCAGGAGACAGATCCAATCGAAATGATGACCACTGACGTCGGTGAAGTGCACCAGCAATCTACTAAAAGTGCTTGTTGGGAGGCAGCCCGTTGCATATAAATACAGCCGCTGCATCGACGCAGGCCAGGGTAGTAGAGTTCATCAATTATTAACTGGCAATCTCAGCACAAAATATCTGGTAATTATTGTTTAAGTGGTGCTCTTTAGTTCTTTCCTCTCCCCAAATGATTTATTTATTAACCGCAAAGCCTGAGATAAAGTTCTCAAGTGTTGGAAAAGATTTTTTTCTCCCCAGTTGGTGCACGCAAATGTCTAACCAATGATGACTGGAAGAGGCCTAAGAGCATCACAGGACAAAGATCAGTGCAGTGTGTCGAACAAGTATAACCACAATTTTTTTTCTAATAAGTATAATTTCAATACATATGAATCTTGCTACAGCTCCATTATTGTAGTTATGTGTGACCTGTTCTTTTCATTGTGTAAAGCCGCTTTGCGATAATGACAATTGTTAAAAGCGCTTTACAAATAAAATTGAATTGAATTGAATTGAATTGACAAGTAATTTTGATTAGGGATATTATTCTATAGGATAGGGATCTAAGGGTACCAGAATACAGTATAGTATAAAGTTATTACTCCACTTTTAAATCTATGTTTTGTTGTGTAAAAACATAATAAAAATTATCTGATCATTGCAGGTCTGATGTAATTGTTTCCTGTATGACTTATCAATCTCTCACATAGTTTTGGTCTGTTATTCTTTTTTATATTTTCTTATTGCACATTGCACAGCTCTGTTAAGGTCCCACCATGGCATTTCAACTGTGTTGAGATCTGACCTTTAACAAGGCCATTCCAAAACCTTTTCTTGTATTTTTCAATTATTTTATTTTTCAGCCGTTCTGAGCTACCCACCCAGGAAGACATTTACAAGAGACGCTGTCTGCAATTCAGGCATTATCAAAGATTAATCTCACCCAAATCATGGACTGTTCACTCTGCTACCATCGGGCCGGCACTACAGATGCATCAGAGTCCGCACCAAAGGACTGTAAAATAGCTTTTTTTCCTCTGGCTGTTACTGCACTGAACAGCTGATCATGGACTGTTAGCTAACACATCACCGCACTGTCACTCTCTGTTTATATTGCACTGCTTCGTTTTTACCACTGTGCATCTTTGCACTATCAATGGTTATGCTCATCATTGCACTGTATATTCCACATGTATTTATTCTGCATATACTGTACAAATAAAGACCTCACACGTGTACATATGTATATCCTGCTACTTTTGGGCATGTGATCTTCTAGACATGCTGTGAGACATACTGTATACTGCAATGTTTGCACAGTTACTGCATTTCACTGTATTATACTGTACACTATTATAGACATATACACATATATTCCACATCTTTATGTAACGCACCTTCTGTTTATTATAGCATATTCACTGCACAATGTTGCACAGTAAGACTGTACATTACTATATCATTTGTATTACCAAATGCATCTTCTGTTTATATAACACATTGTATATTTCATTGTAAATAAGCCACTTATACACTTCCGGTTAGATGCTAACTGCATATCATTGGCTCTGTACATGTAGTCTGCACAATGATAATAAAGTTGAATCTAATCTAATCTAATCTAATCTAGATCTACTGGTGTGCTTTAGATCATTGTCCTGTTTTAGTTCTGGTATACAGAGTAGTTCATGTTTGACACAATGACTGGACGGCCAGATCCCGTGGTTTCAAAGCAAGCCCAAATAATTATCCCTCCACTGCTGTGCTTGACAAAACTTCTGCTTTTATAGAGGTCTGCACACCTGCTCATGATCAATTAATCAAGGGCTGATGATTAGCAGCACCTGGCTAAACTTACCCACTTAAATCCTGTGCAGCAAAGCAGTAAGGGAATACTTAGTATTGCCTACATTCTGTTTTTATGTTTGGCTTCATTTGAGACCCACTACGATCAGATGATCTTTGATCCAAAAAACATCAAATTAAAAGAGTTTTGAACATGACTGTGTGTGTGTTTACAGTGGTCGAATTGTAAAAAAAAAATTCAAGGGGGATGGTGTAGTCAAGTTTTTTGACATCGACAACAGACCATACAAAATGATTGTGAAATATGTCACATTTTTAAGAAAAGTGTTATTAACAAAACATGCAATTGTCCAAACTATCATTTGATCCTTTCCAAGGCTTTCATCTGGGGCCAATTATAAGAGTAGAATAATAATCTACATAAACATTAGTAATGAAATAATTTAATTTAATAGTACTGTAGTTTTGTATGACTATGCACAGTCTCTCTCTCTCTCTCTCTCTCTCTCTCTCACACACACACACACACACACACACAAACCATTAAATTACTATTATGGCATTTAAAAATCTATTTTTGACTCTTTTGTACTCAAGCATGTAGGTGAAGCCACAAAGTCTAATGAAAAAACAAAACCTCTTCTTTAAATTGGGAATGAAATTACACAAATTGGATAAAAAATGCCTTTTATAATCATTAAAGCTGCCAGTCATTTCAAAATCTCCCATATTAAACTTTTTTTATCGCGTCTCCCCTGAGAGGATTTGTGCGTATGTATCATACCTTCGATTCTCTTCTTTTTGAAATATGTCAAAAGCTGTGCTTGAACTGTTCCCTTGGCCGTTGCCAAAATGCAAACAGCATGAAAAATAACGCAAACTTGCGCGAGCTTTTGAGCAACACGTTATAATATTGAATTCTGATTGACTAATCGACGTTATTTATAGTTCGGATAATACATAAAGAGTTTTAATATTTCATTTTCATGACAAGTATTACATAATACACAGCATTATTAATCTAAAGAGGATGGTAAGGGGGATGGTGGTTTTACAAAGGGGATTGTTTTTGTCATTTTTTTTTTCGAATCCCCCCTAAAATCAAACCCCATATATAAAAAAGACTGTGCAAAAGGTTATTATTTTTTATATATATATATATAGTCAGTACAAAAACCTCTGTTTTTCAATCATCAGTATTTCACCTCAAAATGAATAGTTAAAGAAACATAATTGCATGACAGAAAAAAAGAAATTTTGTATGACAATATATAATCCGCCACTTATCAGACAAAAAAAGCAGGAAGCTGCTGGATTTTGCAGGCAAAAAAAGGAAACAGTTACAACTGTGGACTGTGGCTAGTTCTGCAGGATGCTAATTCAGTTTAGTAGCTAATTCCCTTATAAAACTGCTCAAATTGTACCTGAGGCTAAAGTGTTGTCACACCAAATACTGACTTTGTTCCAGTAATTACTGTTTACTGGGCTTTATAGGTTTTATCCCTTTTTCAGAAGACATCCTTACTGCTCTACTTGCAGATATGCAGTATATATACTAGCTAACCCGAGGGGACTGATGTAGTTAGCTAATGCATGTCATTAGCGAGCTAACATGGACAAGCCTAGTAGTGGCTACTAGGTGAAATAGGAAAACTTAACCTGAATAAACCAAATTCCATAACATCTCTGCTTCATTACTACACACTAAGTTACTAATTTCTGTATCAGGAGCAACAAGTATAAAAAATACTCATGCTAGATGTCGAAAAAAAAGTCTAGTGATCCATTCCTGTGAAACAGTAGCATTTATCACTGCACAGTTTGTTACATAAAATCATTGTAATACATGCAGTGTGATTTGTGAGTAATCTGAGTGTTTTGGTTCAAACTCTCAGCTATAATCTAAGGTACCTTTTGTTGATTTTGGATAAACTGATTAGGAATTACAGTTTTATTCATACATAGTCCTCTATTTTTAAAATGTATTGAACACTATATTGCTCAGTGGCTTCTTGACCATCTGTGTGTTATTGATTAGTTGTAGCACTAGAGCACTGACAAAAGATAAAGAGTTATTTCAAGATTCAGGATCTTGTAGGAACCAACTGGTCGTCAAAGCATTGCTGTGTGACGTATCTTGTAAATCATGTATGACATAAAAACATACATTAGATTAGCAGACACAAAACCCCATATAGACCTTACAAGATTAGACAAAATAATGACGAAAAATTATAAGGAACGATTACCAGACAAACAGGTAATTAGAAAAATAAAAAAGAGAACAACAATAATGCATGATCTCTGAGGCATTAAGATACAATTGACCATAGGTTGGGTCCAGCTTCTGCAGTGATGCGGTTGATGTACTGGATCTTAGTGGTGAAGAAGGAGCTGACTGAACGAACAAGATCACGAATACAAGTGGTTGAAATTGGTTCCCCAATTAGGGTGGTCAGGCTTACCCCCCAAAATCAGGTGAGACGTTCGGAAATCCAGAAGGAGCTTGAAGTAGACCCACTGTCTAGCCAGCTGGACAGAGGCCCCAGGGCCGACCCAGGACATGCTGTAGGGATTATATCTCTCAGCTGGACTGGTTAAGAGGAGTTAGAGGAAGTTGCTGGAGAGAGGGATGTCTGAGCATCTCTGCTTCTCCTGCTACTACCACAACCCTGAATTGGACTAACTAGAGAATGGATGGATGAATGAATGTTGATGCACCACCTCCAAACTGAACTGTTAACACAAGGCAAGATGGTACATGGATTCATGTTGAACCCATATTATGACCCCACTCTCTGCAATTTGCAACAGAAATCAAGGTTTATCAGTCAAAGCAACATTTTTCAGTAAACCTGTGCCCACTGCAGCCAGGAGCCTATTCTTGTAGCCCTGTCACCCCAAGGTTCAATTTGTTTTGTGTTGTAACAAGCTTATCTCCTATATACTTTGTAATATACTGCAATCCCTATGGTTGTTGTTGTTGTTGCTGTTCTTCTTCTTCTTCTTCCTTTGGCCACTTTGCATCAGATGCTCTTCCAGACACAAACCACACGTTTTCATCCACTGGGAACAGCACTATGGATGCCTTGCATCCAGTGGCGGGTTATTGCCTGTTCTCCTTGGCTGGGAATCAAACCCGGGCCTTTCTCGCTGTAGATGAGAAGCTACTGTAGATGAGAATGTGATGGTGCAGAATTTTAAATAGCATTGTGCTTGTTCATACAATTTAATTTATTACAGGCATTATAGGCTTCACATCTCACCCCAAAAATTACCTTTGAGTAACTCTATGCTTTGGATTATGCACAGAGTGGGAAAACCGGACAGTTACAGTAGTAAACCTTTTAATGCTTTTGTCATGGCTCTTTCTGCTGCAGGGCTTCCTGCTCATCGCTGAGGCACAACAAGGTATGGCAGATTTTGTCAATCAATATTTGACATCCGGCTATCCTGCCTCTAAGTGATTTCTTTCCCTAACCAAAATGGCTTTTGTTTGAAAATCTGGGACATTTAATAATAGCACATCACAGGAAGAGTGGAGAGCTTTAGGTTTCACAGTGGAAGGGAAACAGAAGCTAATGATGGCAATAAGTTGCAAAAAAAAATTCAAACAACAGACCTAGACAATGACCTTTTGCATAAAGCAGTATATCAAGTATTCTATTTTAGAATCCATGAGTCAAAAGATTTTAAATATGTTGTGATCTAAGGCTTGTCTGCAAAATGTCACAGGCCAAAAAAAAAAAAAATCTTTATTCTGATCTGCATTATAAGCTATGTTGACATTTTTGGTGGCACAGTATTGTTGCCACCTCACAGTGGTTTGTATGTTCTCCCATGTCAGCTTGAGTTTTTTTGGTTTGGTTTTCTGGTTACCTCCTCCACCTTAGTAAGTGAATTGGCAGAGGTACATTGCCCGTATGTGTGCATGTGTTTGCTTTGTAGTGGACAGATATCCCTTTCCAGATCAGATACCCTAACCATGATAAACAAGCTACTGATAATGACTGGTGGTGAATTAGACTTCGTCCTGAGCTCAGGTTACTATCTGTGTGAAATATCTCATGTAACTCTGCAAGTCTGCAAAGGTTTCCTCGCGTTTCTCTGGTTTCGTTATAATACCGAGGATTATTAGCGCCTGGGTGTGATTGTGTCTGTAGGGTGTGATGGTGCCCATTGATTTACAGGTTCTGGCTTCCCCGTTTATTTTTCAGAGGGTTTCTTCCAACGTGACAATTGCATACAGAATCCAAGCATACAGATGAGTACTCTAGATGTATGTACGGTACTCGTAGGGTTAAAATCCTCAATGTTTCATTTATTTAATCAGGAGCTTAACCACCATTATTCCACCATTATGTTGCCCATAATACATTGCAGAAGTGCACTTTCCACATTTTTTTTTTCTGCAAAGATTTGAATACATCTCAGCTGTCACGGCACACAACCACGTCTTTTACTCTGTCACTGTTTGTGGACCCAGCACTTGAAATTGCAGTGTGTGTGTTGCGGTTGTGGAGCGTAGAGTTGTAGGATACAAATCTGGCTTTCTTCGATGAGTGTGATTGCTATTGTACAGGAAGTGAAGAAAATAGTTCCGGAAGCCACAAGTCCAACTACATCATAGTATTAAGTAGTTTTTAGATCTTTGTTGTTGTTTTTTAACATGCAATGCACCATCATACAGAATGCACTAATGACATCCAAGATGCACACCTAATGAGGTTTAAATGTCAAAACCACACATTATACAGTACATAACAAGCAGACCACTTCGTAATAAACACACAGTTATGTAGTCCAAGAATAAATCACCATGCACATCTGATTACAATTGTAAAAGCTTCTGGGTAAAAACTCCTTGTCCACTTTATTAGGAACTGATAATTATCAGATTAGCCAATCAAGTGACAGCAGTGCAATTTACAAAGTCATGCAGATAGATAAAGCTCACTAGTTTGAGTTCACGTCAAACAAAAAATGAAGGAAAACATGATTTAAACAACTTTGACATTTTAAGGTTGTTGTTGCAAGATGGGTTTAATAATATATATTTTTAAAAAGAACTGCTGATCTCCTGGGATCTTCATGGGAAAAAAAGGGAGGAGGAGTTCCATAAGTGGACATTTCACCAGCAGAAATGCCTTTTTTATGCAAAGGTATGAGGATAATGTCCAGACTTGTTTAAACTCACAGGAAGGCTATGACAACTCAAATAACCACTCTTTACAGCCTCGCTGAACAGAAAATCATAATCATCCCATATCACACAACATGTTGAACATGACAATTGCTTCAGCTAGACCAGGTGACGATTTGAGGAACATTAACTGAAATTTTGACTTCTATAGTTATATGCATTCTACTGTACTAGTGCCACATGATTGGCTGATTGGATAATTGCAGGAGTGTATTATGAACTGTTTAGAATAAAGTAAATCTATGCAACGTTCATTTCAATATTCAGGATTTATTAAAAATATATTGAACTCATACATAATGCAAAACAGCATGCTGCCACGAGTCCATGTTTTCTTCCAAAAGATCTCTGCAGGTCTTGCAGCCATCTTATTATAAATGTCAGTTCATTACTTAAAGTTAATTCCAGCAATAGTAGGCTGCTGTATATCCCTACATCAAGATCTTGTCATCTTCCTGGAACACATTGAAAATGCATGAAGGCAAATCATTCTCTGCTTATGTTGAGACGACTCTGTGATGCAGGTTTCTCCTTCAAAATGTCAGCAGGATCTGTCTATACCCTCGCTAAGAAGCCACTCTGGTGCTTCTTTGTCATTCACTGTCATTCCATGTCATTCACTGATCTGTAATGCAGCTCTACACCTCGGTTTCAATCCCCCAAGCTCAACCACACCATCACAATGCAGGCTTCATGTGCATGCTGGCACCAGCTTTAAAACACTGATGCTTGTCTGTGAAGACAAAAATGGCAAATGAAACCCACACTATACCACATTCCCTTCAAGCTCCAAGCATGATTTGACCCATCACCCCTAAAGACTATTCTCAGTACTGGCAACAGGGTGTTAGAATGAACTTCACCTGTCTGCCCAAGGAGTTGAGTCACTGTCTGTCTTCAAACGATGACTCAGAACCCACCTCCTTACTCGTCACTGACGTGAGCTCTAAATATATTCAAATAAAGAAAAACATTTTCATTTCTTGTATGCCAGTCTTACAGCTGTTCTAACTTCCAAATTACAGCAACTCCTCTCTAATAGTGGTATACCATGATGGTATTCTTGGACCTTGGCCTATTTGTACTAATGTAAGGATTGATTTTCAGTAATCAACTTCTGAATTAGGACAAATAACAAATGCTGTAAATATTAACATAAAATAAAAGCTAAATATAAGATCCAGATGATGCCACAGCCATTTGCAGCTAGGAGTCAGAGAGAGCAAAAATCAAGCTCGCTATAAAAAAAGAAGTAATTGTAGTATATCAGAATTTGAGTAAAATTACTCAATCCTTACTGACATGTGGAGAAGCAAGTTGCACTCTCCTCTAAGGGTGTTAAGCCAGCATGTGATACAGCATGTGCATCAGTTTCAAAGTATTCCGCCTATCCAAGAATGATTCCGTTCAACTGCCTTTAGCTTTGAACTTTTACAGAGCGCAATGTGGTGGCTAGTTTATATGTAAACGTGATTCCAACGCCTCTCCGAACCACTCTTTCACACTTTGAGTCCTGGAATATGCCCGTGTCATCAGGGAAGAAACAAAAACCACTGATGAAACAAAAACCTGGTCATTCAGGTCATCAGCTGACTTCATTTTATTGCGACATAATGTTGCTGCGTCTAGACCTGACCAACTGTAGCAACCCCAGATCATAACACTGCCTCCAGAGACTTGTACAGCGGCCACTATGCATGATGGGTGCATCGCTTCATGTGCTTCCCTTCTGATCCTGATTCACTCAACACTCTGGAATAGGCTCAATCTGAACTCATCAGCCCACATGACCTCTTTCCATTGCTCCGAAATCAAATCTTTAGCTCCCTAGTATTTGTCTGATTAGCTTCAGTAACAACTGTTTTTCCTATGGCCACCCTGCTGTTTAGTCCTGATACTGTGAGTTCTCTTCACATTGTGTGTATGTGTGTGTGTGTGTAGAAATTCTTATAGACACTGGGATTTCTACTGTTGATTTTTAGGATGCAATTTCACCAAGCATTTAAGTAATCTCAAAATATTTTCTCATTTTTTCCAACCACATTTCTTCCAAGTTGATGGTTCGGCACTACCCTTACACATTTTATTAATGCATTGGACAGTTTTAACCCAATTCCAATAATACTAAATCTCCTTATTTGTTTTCTTTGATGGTCATGGGCCAATAAATTGACTCTTCTGAAACGCTTTTTCTCGGTGTACTGTACTTAAAAATGAACTGCCTTGCTTGACGTGCTCGCTACTACAGTAGGTGGAAATTGACCAGAAATGGGAAAAAAATTGGCTAATGAACAAACAACCAAATTAAACAAAGCACATCATTCATCATTTTGAAGCAGTAGTGTGATTTCGGGTTATGCGAAATGTTACGTTTGATGATATTTCATTGATCACACTAGTGGTATGTCCTAAATCTGCAGAGCGCCAGTTGTGGCCACTTTTTCACCCACATATGGGTGAGAGGTTAAAACAACGACAAGACTATAGTAGCTTTGCCTGCTGTTAATTAAACAACATGATCTCGTACCTCCGAATTCATAGCGATCACTCAACACATTCCGTGCAAAGGTTAATGTTTAGGAGCAGGGTTATATAACGTGTCCATGCTTTATATCAAAGGAAGCCATATATCATCTCATAGCTTCCTTTGTATAAAATCGAATATACTTTTTTTAAAGAATTTGTTTGCTCATAAAGGGCATGATTATGAGAAATCCAATATCCCTCTAATAAATGTGAATCATTGCTGTTCTCACATCAATCCCGGATGACTTTCAAGTATCACAGAAGGTGTTAAAACTTTTATTAAGATTTGGTGCAGCAGAGAATTTCTAGCTGCAGGAGACCTCTGTTGTATGCGTATGCTACAGTATATAATAGACTAGAATCTCTCGCGTGCTGATTTGCATGACCATGTCATTTCACTCCATCACGAGCGTTATATTTTGCATTTCAAATATACATTTTGAATACATGTATGAGAAACGGAGCCCATCCAAACATACTGCCATCTGAACTTAAATTACAGGATGTTAAACTGGTATTATTCATATACTGTACCATTCCAGCAAAGTTTATGTAGAACGTAGAACCGGAAAAAATGGTCATCATGTAAAGCACAGGACTTTATTTATGCCTTTAAGGACAGCAAGCAGACATTTTCAGCAGAACATGCGCAGGGGTAGCTCAGTCATTAAGGCATTGGAATACGGATTGCAAGGTGCCGGATACGAACCCCACCATCACTACCACCACCATGTTGCCACTGTTGGGCCCTTGAGCAAGGCCCTTAATCATGAACTGCTCAGATGTATGATGAGATACAATGTAACTGGCTCTGGATAAGGGTGTCTGCCAAATGCCATAAATATAATCAGATATAATAAAAGTAGAGTCTGTAGAACAATTAGTGTTTTAAAATCTGCAAAAATGTGTGAGCTAGGTGCAAGAGCTGACCTGTAAACCTCTAAAATAACATCCATAATAAACTCATTTATCCATAATAAACTTTAACACCAAACGGCAATTTTTAATCTTATTTTGCAAAGCATCCGAAAACGCTTCTCCTCACTATGCATCACATTTGCAACCAAAGCTATGCAAGATTGTTCTCGGATACATTACGGAATTACTCTGCATCACACTTTTCAGACTTGATCACGGGTCATTTAATGGATCATGTTCCTGGTCTCCAAAAAAGCAAACCTAGAATTGCTGTCTTGACCAGGATGCTCTTTAGAGACACTCTTCGGTCCGTTAATGGATGCGCAGATACTGAAAATCTTTTTAGGATTTAACAAATCACTGGATTTGAGTTGTAAATATACTGTATCAGATGTAGACTCATATCATGCTTATTCAGTCCATGCAGGTCCATCATGGAGTAAAGGACAAATGATCATGTTTAAGTCCAGCAAACGAGCCGATCGGTGCAGCCATACACAAACACACCGACATCAATTTGCATGCATGTGTGCACTGATTACGCTCAGTAAATACAAAAGGAAACGGATGCTACATTTTAGATCACGTTTCTCTATGAATTTTACTTAATGCTTCCACTAACTAATCTACAGGCACAAACGTGTAAAGGCATAAACAGATAGCCTTGTGACATGAAAAGAAGTACAGCGACCCCATCTGATCACATCATATGACCGAATATAGCCGGACTCAAATATCTAATATTGTTGCTCTCCTTCACTGTGTTTATTCAATAAGGAAACATCACGTAAGCTTGATTCTCATGATGTCAGTTTAAAACAATAAGACAATCCCAGAGCTGTGAAGGGTTCAGCACAGAACACGATCAGATACTGATCTTGACCTTTATTTTGCCTCATTAGAGTAGCAAACTTTATGAACTACACCTTCCAGGATGTTCACACATGCACACACACATGCACACACACTCACACACATGCACACACTCACACATACACATGCACACACATATACATATGCACAGCTGGAGAATGAAATCAGGCACTCACAGGCATGATCCATGTCTAGAAGGAGAGAAACCGATTGCTTCACTGAGTGGCTGCTCTGTTTCTTCACTCACTTCTCTCTCTCTCTCTCTCTCTATCCCCTCACTACTGTCAGCCCCTCCCGTGCAGCTCTCACAGCATTCCTCACTGCAGCAGAGCGCAGCAGGAAGAACAGTAAGGACGACAAACAGCCATTACGTCCATTAGAGCAAACGGATTGAGCCAGGGCAAGCCCATCAAGTGGGACCTTCCTATTCACAGGGGCTTTCAGATTCGGCCCAGGGCCTGAGACAGACTGAGGTAGGTTGGGTGGTGGGCAAGGGGCTTTGGGAAGACATCAGCGTCCAGCTAAACTACGGGACTCCCTTGTCCATTCATTTTTAACTTGTCTTTTTCACAAGTTAAAAAAAACAACAAAAAAAAGTTACGGATCACATAACCACTGATTCATTTTTTAAACTAGGTGCTGCTATAATAAGGTTTAGCACTTCTTGGCTAAAAGCATCACACCAGTATCCGTCATGGGCACTTGTGAGTCTTACTATTTTCAATCTATTTTCAGCACTGGGACATGACGCCAGACTCGGGCCAAAAAAAGCATAAATCTTCAGTGGTGATATTCGTCTCTGCTTAGATGAGAGCAAAAGGGAGCTTTCACAGCTTACCCCTAGAGGCTTGGCAGTCATATGAGCCAAGTATTTTAGTATTTGGTTTTGTGATTAAACTAAGACTGAGGCAAGATCTGTATCGGGTTTGTGGGGGCAATCTTGTGTTAATGGAGTTATGTTTGCAAAAGTTCAACCGTGTGTACAGAACCAGTCAAAAGTTGGGATACGCTTTATAATTCATGTTTTTTGTTTAGTGATTTATTTTCAGCATTCGAGGAGATTTCGAAACTATAAAATAATATATATGGCATTTGATAATTCCGAATAGTTCTTACAAGAGCGGTATTCTCAAATGCATTTCCAAACCCTTCAAGCACCCTGATGAAACTGGCTCTCATGAAGACCTTCCCAGGAAAGCAAGACCAAAACGTACCTCTGCTGCCAAGGAGAAGTTCATTCATTTAGAGTTACCAGCCTCAAAAATCACCAACTGACAAACAGCACCTCAGATTAGAGCCGATATGAAGGATTTACAGAGCATACTGTAACTAAGAGACGCATCTGAATATCAATTGTTCAAATGAGATTATTGCATATTTTGGATACCTTCAGGATTGTTTAACAATGTAGAAAAAAAATACAAATCAGGAAAGACACCTGAATTAGAAGCTGAGTCCAAACTTTTGACTGGTACAGTACTTGTTCTTCTACAGAATCTTTTTTATTTATTTTGTAACCACTTTGTTCTGATCCAGAGTCATGCTGGATGCAAAAACTTTCAGAATGCACATACACACATACCGAGTCATTCCACTTACTGGCATGTTTCTGAGAGAACTCATGTAGACATGTGGGAGAACTTGTGAGACCCGAATTCAGGATCCGTGACACAGACATTGTGGCTCCTCGCACTGTGCTTCCAGTTTAGACCAACAGCACAAGTCTGCTTCCATCCTAAGGCCTGTCCCAGAGTGGACCATTCCCACCCCTGGTTCCCCTGAAGACGTATTTCAGAAGCCATGCATTAGAGGCGGAGCTCCTCCATGTATGTCTCCTGGATGTTGGTAAGGTTCCTCCTTTGTTGTGACTGTTTTTTTTGTTTTGTTTTGTTTTGGAGTCAGTTCTTCATTTCAACTTCATTTCCCAGGAGGCATAAGGTACCCGAGGTCAAGCACAAATCACGGGGTCATGTTTTGCTCACTTCCTGTTTTCTTTTCTTGTATCCTGTTTTTAATTCTTGTATCAGATTTAGATCCAATAGTTATTTAAGTTCTAGTCCTTGTCTTGCATTCGTTGTTGTGGTTTAATGTCATTGTAGTCATTGCCATTGTTTTTGCGTCTCCCGCTGTCATGTTAGCATAAAAAGTACATAGCCGCTGTGTATAGCTAATGTAGCTTGCTAGTTCATAGCTTTATTCCTGCTCGGGTTTGTGTCTATTCCCTGCTTTAGACAAGATTAATAAAGACACGCCTCACCTGCATCTCCAGCTCTTCATCACTCTAACAAGTTGATTAGATGCTAAACAATTATTTCTATGCAAATCTCACTAGGAATGAAATAAGAAAGGTATTGACTAATAACCCTATTGGAACAGGTGAGCAGTGTAAAATTCACTGATTCTGTGCTTGAGGATTTTGATGCATAGCCGGTGTCTAATAATACTTTACATAAACTTCCTCTGAACTAAGAGTTTCAAAACCTTGTGGTCAAAGTACAAGGTTCACTTCCGAGAGTAATTCATTGTCCCCATGTTGTTGAAACAGCATTAAGATCCCATTAAAAGATTATCAGCATCCTGATGATCTTCTGTGTTAATCTGCCGGAAATTAGAGGTCCGAACTTTTTAACTGAGCGAGATTACTTTTGACTTCAGGAACAAAAAAATGTTAAAAATGGCAGAGGAAGATTAGGAAAGTAAAAAAGCCAGACAGATTTTTTTTATTCATTTGAATATCGTGCCTCTGTTAAAAATCTTTGAAAGCAAATGAATTTTCATTTATATGTCTACTTCTAACCGTTATGCACAAATTGATAAGTTGTATAAAATACAAACTGGTGGATGAAACCCAGTACTGGAGTCAAATGACCTATTATTTAGTTATTTAGTACAAGGGGTGTTCGAGTCATTTGTGGATTTGTGATGAAATCTCTTGTGAGTGAAGGTGTAAAATTGATTGACGTTCACAGTAGACTTGAATGGTGCAAATTATTTTAAGAAGTCTGTATATGATCCTTGAAAATCATCGGATAGCTTGTCTACAGCTTAGAGAAGAGACGCATCTGTCTGTGGGAAGTGTATACACGATCATTCACGAACACCACTTGCACATTACAGGAACTCGGCTGGACGATGTTACCACATCTCCTGTACAGTCCTGATCCATTTCCACATATTTGGGCCAGTCAGATCATCTCTGAGAAAACCTTCTACCTTGATAGTATCCAAGCACTAGTGAAACACTGGGATGAGTGGATTAGTGTAGTGAATAACCGTGTTCTGCTATTCTGCACAATCAAAAGTCCTGGTTTGACCCGAACGGCCCTTGTATATTAGATATTTCTTTTCCCTCTGGCTATTTCTCTCAAGGAGAGATTACATATTAATCTGGTTAATTCCCTGGGGTAGAGATTATACTGGGGAACCCGGAAAATGGTGTGCTTTCTTTTCAGAGAGGTTTACAAATAGGACTCTTTTAACAAGCTACGTATGAAATAAACCATGACTGGAACGTTGGTATAGAAAAATAAGCAACAACATTGAGATATAATTCAACCCACTGTGAGTGGGTGTTGTCCCAAAGTTAAAAAACAAAACATCCCATAATACTGTAGACCTCTTATACCAATTTTCCAAAATTACAGTTTTTAATGATCAAAGACTAACACTTCACACTTTCGCTCTGTTTATAGTTACATTTAATGTTGTGGAACGTCCAAACGAATTATTTCCTATTATCGCTTATGCTAGGGCGTCTATTCTCTCTCTCTTGAAATGAGACAAATACAACATTTCATGAGAATCCCATACGCCTCCATCTGTCAGGATGTTCATATGTTGGAAAAATGTTTGTTACAAAATGTTGACACTGGAGACTCCTTTCAAAAATGCTAAATATACACTGCTGTAATAACTCTGTATCTAAAAAACATGACTTTTTTCATTTCTTATCCTAGAAGATTCATGACATCCCAGGAGACATACGTAGGGCATGAGGCGGTGGTGCCAATCCATCGCAGGGGACACACGGGCAATTTGTCTTTGGACTGCGGAAGGAAACCCACCAAGCACGTGGAGAGCATGCAAACTCCATGCACACAGACCCGAGGCGAGAATCGAACCCGGATCCTTGGAGGTACAAGGCGACATTGCTAACGACTAGGCCACCATTCCGCCGGTCTCCGCTCCTCTTGGACCCTTAATCTAACTGCTCAGTTGCATACTGTAAATGAGATTCATTCAATTCACCTTGGAAAAAAGCATCTGCCAAAATGCAATAGAAACCCTCTTACAAAAAATGAATCAATATGTTCTATGCGATCCCAGTCAAAAAATTAAATAGCGCTTTGGTAAAACATACCTGAAATACCCAAACACTCTTGAAGAGCCTCATTTTTTATGAATACACCTTAAATACGAGCTAAAGGAAGGAACGATTTTTAAAGAGGTTTGTAACTGGATTTATAATCGCTACACATCTGAAACGTCTAATGACATAACGATGTAAGAATAAAGACGAAGCTCTTATGTACTGTATCTTGAAATCATCCAGTCTTAAAAACTATGACCTGCAGGCATTCCACAGACTTGCTAAGAGGCGTACCACATAAAAGCATATTCTTTGATTCCACTCGAGATTGCTAACCTTGTTTGCCAAGACTACTGTGGTAATGAGACCAAAAATAGAGATAAATAATAAAGATGGCGAGATGTGTAAATAAATAAAAACTCTATGTGGCATCATAAAGGAAGATACAGTACATGTGATGCTGCAGGACTTTAAGACCCTGTGAACCCTGATATAATTATAGCACTGTTCTGTATGTATCATGACATTGCAGACAATGGATTCCGATTCGCCATGAGATGCTTGAGCGTTCAAGAATTCCTCCATGTCAAAATGCCTCAAAGACCAGACAACATTGTTTCTGAAACCCAATGAAAAGCTGTCTGAGAGACTCAAAGTAACGTAAGAAATGCGGAGTTATTCTTAAAATATGTAATGCTGTTATAATAATGAGGTAATTAGAGTAGGACATGGCTCATTTGGCTCATTAGGCATTATAAGACAAGACTAATGCTGAACTAGTGTAGTACTAAAAATTTTACAGTATGATAGGTCGTGTTGATATTGAATGGGACAGCTGATCTAATTTCTATCACCAGCCTGATAACGAAACTTCCTCTGAGACATGTGATGCCAGCCGAGAGCATCTTTTTAAACTGCTGCTCACATTGCTGTGGAGCAACGTAACACATTTGGAGGAAAGAAACGCTATGTACAGTATCTGCCCTCCTCTGCCTGGGTGCACTCACAGATGCCCATGATTGAATAGTCACACCACTCCTAGCACCCTGACCCCATCGCCAATTTTGCTTCCTAGGACATCAGGATTCTAACTTACTGTATCACCTCTGGATGATTGGATGCACCACTAGGAAATCTGCCTGAAGATCCGGAATTTAAATACAGTATATATGCACATAGTATATAGTTTCACGCAAATAAATTGAGTTGTATCGACCCAATTTGTTTTTGTACAGCGAACATGATACGTTTAAACCTGGAATAAAATCAAACCCTACAAACTCACAAACCCAGGAACTTGATGCCATGAAGCTTCTTCACGCTGAACATGACTTGATTATGGTAATTTAATACTATAGTTTTAGTATAGTAACCAGTATCAGAGAAATGTTTTTCTTTGTTAAGTCACACAGTAACCTAAGAATCATTTAAGCATAAAAAAACATCTAAGGCACGAACCAGTAAGAAATAGGTGCAGATGATGGCAGATGATCAGGCCGGGGATTAGTATACTAGTGATACTGAATGCTGATTGGTTGGAACAGATGAGAGGGGAAATGAGGTTGTTGCTGAGGTTGTTGCATAAACAACCAATTTTTAAATTGTATCTTTAGGTTCCTTGCAGCCTGTTGTAGTTAAACACTTGTTCCCATTTCTTTAATTCCATGCTTCCATTTAGGAACCTCAGTAATCCGATTACGGACCGTGGAGGCCAATGGTGACCATTGAATTTATTCTTATTTTCACGTCCGTGGTAATCTACATGTCTTTGGACTATGGGAGGAAACCCACCAAGCATGGGAAGACCAGAAGGCTGGGAGGTGCCAGGCGACGGTGCTAACCACTAAGCCACGGTGCTGTCGCTGTGACATAACACTAGCAATCATTGCTAAGGGAAAGATATAGTGATGAGGATCCCAACCATCATGCACACACAATGCAATCATACAATACAGGAAATTTGTTAAACATGCATGTGTGCACATCTTTGAATTGTGGGAGGAAACCCACCAAGCATGGAAACTCCATGCACACAGACCTGATGCGGGAATCGAACCCAGACCCTGGAGGTGCTAGTCAACACCGCTAACCACTGGCTAAGTCGCCGTGCCACCTTCCATTTCTTTAATCAATGGAATTAATGTTATGTTATTCAATATGATGAAATGAGTGGTGTCCAAGCCTAGCCTTTGCACCACCCTGTGTATTTCATTTGTGAACATTAGTGTAGCTGTATAGCTGTTAAATAGCTGTTAGTACTGTGCACTAGGCAATGTCGACTCACCGAACCAATCTTAATTTCCCTGCATGACATAAAATATGATATAAAGAAAGACTCTTTTAAGACATTAAGATTCTTTCCACCTACTTCATAATCTATTTTTATATTATAAACGCAGCATCAAATGCCATTCTCTATGTTTTGAAGGTGAGCCGTGGTGAAGTAATCATAGCTGAAAGGCCGGATCGCGCCGCTAATACATGTGGCCTTTAAGCCTATGCGGAGAACACCCACGGCTGATGTCTCACACATTCAGCAGACACACTTTAAGAAGTACTCTGGTTCAGCGAGAGATAAAGAGCTTCGACTATTCAGGGGATGTGTCTGGACACCCCTGCAGGTCACCACAAAGCATCTCGTTTAGTCTGTTTTGAAAAGTTACAGCACTGCGAGTTCCCTCAGACTCTTTATGTAAGTACGATGTTTTGTCTTAGTGCAGACGTCAACATATTGTGGCATATCTAGGAGAAAGGATTAAATAAAATACAGGAATATAGATATATTTGTGGGAATATGACATTAAAAGCTGCAGATTTGCGTTAGGTTTGCGTGGCAGGTTTGACACACCTCGTCCATTATCTCTAGAACATCTCGTACAATCGGAAGCATTAAGAGTTCATCACGTACAGAATATGGGCTAAAGAAACAAAATACTCATTACCAAAGCACTGAATGTCATAAGCATCTATTTAAGGCTTTAAATTCTTCCAGACAGATGCAGCATGCAGAAAAAGAGAACTTCTTTCATTCAGATTGTCTCCTCCACACTGTGTGAAGTGTGTGATGTGTGCAGCCCCCCTCCTCAGTAGGGCGCACTAACTTCAGCTTCAGCTCTATCATTAAGGGACTAATTGTGTGCACCCTCACAGCAGCACCAAAGGAAGCCGAACCTACAAATTAATCCAAACAATGTGGCCTGCTGAGCCGTTTTACACAATGCTGCCGAAATCACGCCGAAGACAAAGACGCTTTTGTTCTCCAAGCACCGGCGATTACAATCAGAAACACAGAAAAACATATTTACAAGTCGAACACCGTCACAATCTTTACTGATGGATGCATTTTTGCAGGCATGGTGAGGCTGCTGAGGCAGTTAGCAGAAAAAATACATCCCAAAAAAAACCCCAACTGAACTCAACAACGGCTGATTAAACAGTCACCGGAGCACTACTGTACTCTGGCCAGCTGTGCTTTATAATGCATATGTTTTTCTTCACCTTATATCCATTCAGATGCTGCTATTTTAGTCTGTTTGGAAAACAGTTATACAGAACAATGTTCATAAAGCCCTGCATAGGAAGTGTAGTGCATGCTCTTATTGTATTAGTGCCCTAAATATTATAGTATAGTGCTGCACAGTCTTGCTTATTATCCGTACACTACACGTTTCTTATTGCAAGGAAATAAATGAATAATAAGGATATGTAAGTTGAACAAAAGTGAATATGGGTAAATAATGGAACAATTATGACCAACTCATTAAATACAAGTACATACCTTTACAAACTTAACTTATTAATACCCTATAAATAATATCAATACGTTATTGTTAGATGATGCAAAAATCATTGTAGAGCATGTATATGACTGATTGTCGCAATAATGTTATATTTACAAATGTCTATCTATCTATTTATCTATCTATCTATCTATCTATCTATCTATCTATCTATCTATCTATCTATCTATCTATCTATCTATCTATCAAAGCTTATAGCATTTTACCTGACATATCCAAAAACACAAATGCACAGTTTGATATCTGAAGCCTCCCCGTTAACACACCGGCAAGGCTTGCATATAAGAATTATACATTTTTTAATCGCTATGCTGTGTTGCCAGAACCTCATCATCTATACCGCTTTATCCTGGATTCAGGGTCGCGGGGGGCCTGGAGCCTCTCCCAGGAGACTTAGGGCATGGGGTGGGGTACACCCTGGACAGGGGGCCAATCCATCACAGGACACACACATATATACACACACTGACTCACACAAGCCTAATCTGCATGTCTTTGGACTGTGGAAGGAAACTTGACAAGCACGGGGAGAACATGCAAACTCCATGCATACAGACCCCAAGGCGGGAATCGTACCCGGACCCTGGAGGTGCAAGGCAACCTCAGGGCTACTGTAGTATGCATCTGAAAGTATTCAATTGAATTATTAGTTCAACATTCTCACACCATTAGCATGCATGCAATTCAGGTCTTTGAATTCCTGTTAGATTTGCCTGAGACAGATTAAAAAAATATTTTAATGTTGAAATATAATGAAGAAAAATACAGTTGTTAAAAGTTACAAAGGCTGAACGGCACCCTTATCCACTGCACTTAACTACAGTTTAATAAGCACTTACTAGGCTATTTTAGAGGTCTGCTTCTGGTGGCACAAAGGAGTGAATTCAGCTGCAAACCAGAGCGATATTACAGGAACTCAGCTTCTCAGTCCTGCTGCTGGACGTTATAAATGTTTAATATGTTCTCTGTTTTACATAACATAAAAATGCCAAAGAGCAATAATGGTACCTGCACTCTTTAACCTATCGAAACATGTCTGCCCTGAGATAACACATTTCATGCAATGTAGAGGAAAACAGGAAACCGGCCAAAAGAAAAATTTTCATTCTGTGCTGTTTTTTTTAAACAGTTTTTTTTTTATATCTTTCATTAGGAAAAAAAAGTAAGACTTCCAGTTCAATGGGAAAAAAAGGAAAGTCCTTGTTTGCCCCCTGGTGGTTGTGACAACCTTAACATATTTACTGTACACACTACACATACAATCTCATTACACTTTAGTATGTGAAATCTCATTCTTTCTCGCACTCTCTCTCTCAATCTCTCTCTCGTTCTCACACACATATTCTCTATACGGTATCCTGTACAGAGTCAGAGATGCCAGGAGCCTAACCCCGGGGATTCTGGACACACCGTGGGACGTGGTGCCAGTCTATTGGAGATCACAAACATTCACATGCTCAATCATTATACAATGCAATCTGAGAGCACCAGTTATCCTACTCAGCGTGTCTTTGCGCTGTGGGAGGAAACCGAAGTACCCGGAGGAAACCCACCAATCACGGGAAGAACATGCATGAGCACAGGCCCGAAGACAGGACTCGGACGCTCAGTGTGAGGCCACAGTGTTAACCACTACCCCACTGTGAAATTACCACTATATGTGAAATCCTAACTTTTTTCATTATATTTTAATTGATTTTTAACAACACTAAAGCAACAGAGCCAGATCAATATACACCTGACACCCAGACCAAAAGTTTAAACACAAACAATATTCTGTAAAAGTGATCATGGAAATGCAGAGGGGAAAACAGTCCATTGAGAAAGAAAGGAAAAAAATGGAAAAGAATTACCCTAGACATGACTAGGGTATTGATGGTTCAAGTAAATCCCACAAAGGGGTCCGTATCCACCAGAATAGTTCAGATTTGTTCTGTAAATCATTTAACTTTTTTCCCAGAAGGAGAAGATTAGACACTTGAGCCAATCACATTTTCAGAGAGAAATCTTAAATGTAAAAATTCTAATATTTGCATGAAATGACCCCAGTTATGGAAGGAATGTAAGCCATGTGCTCCACAGAAGAGCCTATCTGGATGATCAGAAGTTTAAATTATCAAAGGAATCCTCATGGAATCAGTATTATAATTTTGACTATAAAGTCATATAGTCTGCACAAAACTGGATAAAATATGCAGAATGAATGGATTATTGATGATTTAGGAGGAGACTTGTTAATGTCTGCTAACAATAATGTGTTGCTAGTTTCAAAGGTTTGTTGTCAGGAAGTGGTTTTAAACCGTCAAGCCTGCAGAAATGGAGCACTGATAACACAATCCTGATCAGCACACTAGCAAAAAATAAGGCCACCATAATTAGCGTGCGAGTTGAGCAATTAAATATAAAATTTTTTCAATGCTAGTAGATTGTGAGTGGATTTCCACAGAGAGCAGCTCTTGTTCTAGGGCTGCACTGAGCAAGTAGACGGTCTTCATGTCTGGTGGTTTGAAACAGGAAATTGTGTCATATACATGCATCATATTTAACTCTCATCAGTCGATTCTTGTAAAGGTTAAACTGGTGGCTACATTATAAACCAACCTTGTGCACACGAAACCTAGAAATAAAAGCCTTCTCGTGGGTTTTGGTACCGTTTGGGGAACTAAAAGAAAATATGTATTGCACTGAACAAAGAACATGAAAGCAACAAAGTAAAAATTTTAATCATTTCAATATATAGCTATGGAAATGTCAGTTTTGTATAGTCGTTTCAACTTATACAATGACAAACATCTTTTAAAATCAATTTTTATCAAAATCTCTTTTATTGGCTGTACTTGTCTTTATACTGAAGTTACTGATTCCCAAATAAAGATGAGCATCTCTAGCAGTTTTCGACTTTTCTCCGCCACCATCCTCACCTCAAACTAAAAATAGTGCTATACTAATAGACCTGATATGGACTAGAAAACGTAAAGCAAAATGTTGTTTGTTCATCAATTCACTAACTAAATAGAAATTTGTGTTTGGATGCAGTCTCAGGTAGTTGACGTAAGCTTTTAGCCTAAAACCACATTAAACACTTAAAGTAGGTTAACAGCTTGTGGACACCTTTTGCGCTTGGCCTTGACTTACCTTCAATGTGAGCGGATTGTTTATTTCTTTGCAACACTGCACACCTACGTACCACTGCTGCACAACAGATCCCACGGTCACTAAACCTCACGACACACTAAGTGTTAAAGCTAGGTTGTAAAGCAATGTGAGATAAAAGATGGTAAAACATGTAATGTGTGTATTTCACTACAGATGGTGATGAATGTGAGATATTATGACATTATTGAGATAAATTGACATTTTTAGGATTGATGTGTTTAATTGTGCCCAGCTGGACTTGAATAGTATGTGGTTAAATATTGTACATGCTGATAGACTGATTGTATTTAGGATGTTCCAATGAGAAAATAGAAAACATGTAATTATTATTATTATTATTATTATTATTTGAAATGTATCTACATTTAACCTATAATTTGGGTAACACTGTTCTTTTCCCAAAACAGTCAAATCAGTCAGTATTACTGTATTTAAAATAAAAAAAGAACATTAAGGCAACTTTTTTATGTGATCATCTGGAAATTTGATGATGATATCAAATGATTTTAATGATATTTTAATTGGTAGTTGTAGTGGGTAAGTGGCACGGAGTGTTAATGGTTAGCCCTGTCACCTTACATCTCCAGGGTCTGGGTTTAATTCCTGCCTCGGGTCTGTGTGCATGGAGTCTGCATGTTCTCCCTGTGCTTGGCGGGTTTTTCTCCTGGTATTCCAGTTTCCTCCCACAGTCCAAAGACATACACATTAGGCTACTTGGTGTTCCCACATTGCCCGTAGTGTGAGAATGCGTGTGTGTTTGTTGACCGGAGGTCCTACCATGGTTGTAAAAATGGGTATTTACATTTTTTTTTACAATTATTTTTTACATGGCTGTTTTTAATGATACGCTAGCTGCTGTCATGCCACTTGCCACAGATTGCTCAACCACCGAACACACACACACACATAATCTTTACCAAATGTTATATTAATGTTAATAATAATGTTATATTAATACAAAAATATATTATATTAATGTTAAATTTATATCTTTAATCTTTATTATTTAAAGATTATTTTACTATTTAATGAGCCCTAGTCACGTGACAGCCATCATCATTAATGACCAATTATCCTATAATTATTTATTTATTATTTTTATTATTATTTTGGGCACATTTCATTTTTGCAGGGGTTTATCATGTAATACAAATAGTTTAAATTAAATAAATATTTTAAATAAATATATGAATCACCGTTTTAACATTTTGATTTATGAACTATGGCGAGATTTCGAAAAATAAATACATAAAATGAATTTTATTGTAAAATAAACCAGGGATAAAATATACATGTTGTATATGAAAAGGATTGCATAAACACATACTGTAAAAAAAAAAAAAAAAAAATCCTACACACTATTTAGTTATGATTTTAATTCAAAGAGATCAGATCAAAGCTTCAACAAAGCATTGTTTATACACCAGAACTTCATTGATGTTGACGAAGGCTGTCACGTGACTAAGGCTCATTGTAACAGAAATATATTCGATCATAATAAAGATGTACAATCATGTTTTAATATGTTTTTAATGCGATAATATTTTAATGATATTTTAGCGCATAACACGGGGTTTAAATGTCCTTCACTGGACATCAGTGTATCATAAAGAGGGAAATGACACACACACACACACACACACACCTTTCAAACCACATCTACTCCTCTACAACTAACTTTCCTCTCTCTCTCTCTCTCTCATTCACCAGTAAATGTATTCAGTAAAACACCAGTCCTCTCCGTGTGTGTGTGTGTGTGTGGATCAGTACCTGAACACGCGGACCGTAACCGGGTCAGGATCCTGGTGCTGAAGGCAGAAGCTTCGCTCCGAGACCTCCATCTGTATCCGGGACACGGCGGCGGGAAACTCCTCAGGCCGGGGACAGAGTCCTCATTACCCGCCATGATGCCGACAAAAAACTCCACCAAACAACAAGCAGCGGCGGAAAACTCCGACTGAGACACACAGAGAGACAGACAGACAGAGAGAGAGACAGAGAGAGCTTTCACTTTCCTGTAGCTCACTGACAGGGTGGTTGAATGTCACTTCTCACTCCTCCACTTCATCAACTACCGGTTTCTATAAAAACAACAACACTGTCTGTAAACAGAACTCCTTTTACCCTAAAAGTCAGATGACTCAAATTAAACCTACAACTAAAACATGTGCACCTACATACAGCCTATAGGTCAGGTAATTTAGAAACACACACACACACACACACACACACTCTCTCTCTCTCTTTCTCTCTCTCTTACACACACACACACACACACACATACATAATTACATACAAAAACTTACTGGTCATTTCATTAGTTACACACACATACACACTCTCTCTCTCTCTCTCTCTCTCAAACATACACACATACTGTACATACATACATACATACATACATACATACCCACATATATATGCATACCCACAGCTCACTTCATTAGTCACACACACACACACACACACATACAGACACACACACACAATTTCCCTCTCTCTCACCCTCTCTCTCTCGCACAATCTGTCAATCTGTCAAACATACACACCGCACACACACACACACACACACACACACATATATACATGCATGCATGCATACACTCACTGGCCACTTCATTAGTTACACACACACTGGCCTCTTCATTAGTTACACACCGCACACACACACACAAACGCACAATTTCTCTCTCTCTCTTTCTCGCGCTCTCTACAGTATCTATCTCTCACAATCTCTCAAACACACACACACACACATTCATGCATGCATACACTCGCTGGCCACTTCATTAGTTCCACCTTGCTTGCATTGGGTTTACCTTCAGAACTTCCTTAATTCATTTATCCAACAATGTGCTGATTTGTTTGATTACGCAGTTGCTGCAGCCATGATGCGAGTCTCCCGTTCCATCACATCCCAAAGGTGCTCTACTTGATTGAGATTTGTTGAGTGAGTACATTCATTATCACTCACTGATTTTAGTTTTCAAGAAACCAGTTTGAAATCATTGTAGCTTTGTGACATGGCACATTATCCTGTGGTCATAAAGTGAAGAACATACTCAGAAACAATACTCAGGTAGACTGTGGCATTAAAACCGTGCTTATCCTGGGAGCCATAGGTGTCCAATAAAGGGTGTGCCAGGAAATTACCCACTACACTATTACACCACCAACAAAACAGCCTGAACCATTGATACACGGCAGGATGGGTTCATGCTTTCATGTGGTTTATGCCAAATTCTGACCCTACAATCTGAATGTTGCAGGAGAAATCAAAAGACTCATCAGACTGCGCAATGTTTTACAATCTTCTATTGTCCAGTTTTGGTGAGCCCATTTGTTTGAAATTGTAGCTTCAGTTTCCTGTTGTTAGCTGACAGATGTGATACCTGGTGTAGCAGCAGAAGACTACACCAGGTGCTATTTATGTCAGGTAAGAACAGGAAACTGAGGTTTCAATTGAAAACAAATGAGTGCTCATCTGTTTCATGGTTTGACGTGTTCTATGACGTGTGTCCTGACCAGAATGACCAGTTTGCCATTCTCCTCTGACCTTCGTATACCTGCGAGATGGTTGTGCATGAATGTCCCAGTAGATCATCAGTTTCAGAAATATTTAGACCTGCCTGTGTGGCATCAACAAACGTCAATGTCACTTAAATGACCTTTCTTCTCCATTCTGATGCTCCGATTGAACTTCAGTATCTCGTCTTGACCATGCCTAAATGCATTGAGGCATACCTAATGAATTGGCTGGTGAGTGGTATACAGTAGATTCATTACATGTAAATGGATTGAAGCCAATGGTTATGGCTTACAGCGCATGAAAATCCAGTATCTCAAAATATTAGAATATTTTATTTTGAGTTTAAGTAGATTAGTATTCATACATCATAAATACTGGTTATCTCTTGATCTATTTCAGTACACGCCTGCGGAAACGGCTGACTCCATTACTCTGTGTTTCAATTCTGATGCTCATGGGCCTATTGTAGGAACTTTTTGGCAGTGGACAAGGATCAGCATTGGCACTCTGATGGGACTGAAGATACTCTGCCCCGTATGCAACAAACTGTGATACATTATGTTTTGTTACACCTTTTAATTGAAGCGGCATTAACCTTTTCAGCAATTTGAGCAACAGTACAGTAGCTCTTTTACAGCCAGCCTTCGCTCCCCACATGCATCAATGATTCTGTTATGGGTTCACTGGTTTTCCTTTCTTTGGAGCTGCTCTGACCAGGTCATCTAGCCATCATAACTGGTTCTTGCTCAAATCCTTACACTTGCCCACTTATTCTGCTTCCAACACATTAACTTCAGGGACAAAATGTTCACCTTCTGCCTAATACTGTATATCCTACCCACTACCAGGTGCAACTGTAATGAGATAATCACCATAACGTATAATAGTACAATAACACAAAATACAAGTATCTTTTCAATCATGTCTAGGATTTACTTTTTTGTCGAGGGTGCTGCGTTGGCTTTTCTGTGGGATCGGCGCAGCACCTCACCACATTTCTTCTGCTACATTAACAATTCAGCACCATTCTTACAGGTTTTAATAATGTGTTGAACACTTAATTTCAATAACTTCATAAGTCTCCTTAGATGATTTCTTGATGCAGGCCAATAATATGACTCATCTAAAATATAACAGTATACAAAATGTCATGGAGCTCGGAATCAAACATGATACCCTGAAACTGTGAGGCTACCCACTGCGCTACTGTGCTGACGCTCATGAGACCAAATTCTTATGGAATTGTTAACAGTCACATGTAAAATTCCAGTGTGGAAATCCCTGACCAGTCCATCCAACGTCATTATTTTGGTTACTATGCTGCGTCAGATGTGCTCTTCTACTGATCTGTTTGTTCTTCAGCTCTGTTTCAAAAAAACATTTTGAAATGTAAAGTCCAGTATATCTGTGCCCTAATCCCTAGGTTAATGTGTAACTTCGGGGACAAGCCGTGATTTCAGAGGTTTTTAAAACCTGATAGCAGGACTCAACTCAACACATTTCAGCTGGAGATTCAACAGCACAAATCAAGGTAAGAAAAGCTCTTATCTAATACTTAGCTGAGTATCTTATTACATAAATTAGTAATTAAATGTAGATTCATCTGCAAAGACAAATAAATGCCATTCTTTAAGAAAGTGAATGTTTACATGTTACACATGTCACATTCAATGTCCTACTGTATATCATTTTATATCAGTTATTTTTTTCTTAATCAACACAACCCCACACCAATTTGATTGATATTTCCTGGGTTCATAATGAAAACTTCGGTATATTTCATTTTTAATTATGGTGGATGATGTAACCCCAGAAACCAAGTCACTTAAAATACATTATGTGCATAGTAGTAGTAGTAGTAATAATAATAATAATGATAATGATCACGATTATAATACGTTTAAGACTATGTAAAAAATAAACCAGTCTCCTGCTAAATTAATACATTTCTATACCTGCATAGTGGGGACTTACTTAGTCTCAATAGCAGTGTCTGAGAAGGTGGCAAAAGATATGTTTTTATTTAGAACTGTGATAGAGATCTGCTAATTATGCTGGCGAATACCCACAGAGATCTGCATTACACAGCCATCCCTCCTTTAGTCAGCTTTATGAACTAGACTAGCTAACCAGATCTCCTAAAAGATATTACTTAGATATACTGTATATATATTGAAATGAGCTGAGTCAGATGTAGACTTTTGAAAAAAGTTAAATAATTACTCAAATAGGCGACATACCAGACAATTTTTACTCTTGCTTGAGTAATTTCCTTTATCACTACTTCTACCTCTACTGAAGTGAATAAATGATTACAGTAGCCATATTGTCACTAGTCAGTGTGTTTAACACTCTTTCCATGGCTTATTACTGTATATCTACAAACCAAACTAAAGTTGAGTCATATTTGTTCCTCTCATTGTTGACTCTGAGTGATGTCAGGTGTGATGCCCTTCTGCCAGCTTGGTCACTGACCTCAAACATGGCTCAATAACACACAAAATTTTATTTTATTTTTTAAACTTAAATGAAACTGTAGGTACACTTCAAAATAAGTGGCTCCTGTAAAAATAGGAAACTACACCTTGAACTTCATGTTATATTAATATTCTTGATGGTCACATTGTCAAATGCTATTTAGGGTAAAATTTTAAGATCATAATTAATATATCAATGAATATTTTTACTCACTGAAAGCATGCTTACTTTCAGACATAAAGCAATTATGTAATTGTACTTTGTTGAAAGACTTTTGCTACTATGTTGCATGATTAATTTATTGGATTTTAATGAGTGTGTTCAAGAGCACACTCATTTCTTCCATGTGCTTGTTCAGTCAGGTTCATACCAGTTTGAAGTGATATTTGCACAAGAATTGTCTGGTCTCACCTGCTCTTCAAAAATAAAGTAAATGTTCACAAGAGAAGTTGCTTGAATTAAACCAAATGAAGTTTGTCATACAGATTGTGCCGGACAAATAGTTATAATAGGAAAAAGTCAATTAATCTTCAATTAAACTAGTTCACCAATTTCATTAAAAATTTTGAGTACCTTTAGTTGTTTACCCTCAGATATAATTTTAAGCAACTACTTCCACTTTGAATTATATGAATTAGCCATAATTGAATTTTACATGTAAATGTCCTATATGTGTTACAAAAACTGTATTGACCCATTAAGACCTTCGAAGGTGTCCTGGTAAATCTGGCACCACAAAATTAGCAGGAAAGTCCTATAAGTTGCAAGTTACAACGGGCCACCTACATTAATTGCTTCATGTTTCAGTTTAGATATTTGCATGCCCATCATAAGCTCTCTCCGTGGTAGACAAGGGTCATCATGGAATGGAATTCTCTCCCCACATGTATCATTTCTCACCAGGTCAACAGTTGTCCACTTTTGGTACAGTAGGTTCTACCCACTGTATACCAGGAACAAACCACAAAATCTGCCATTTTTTGTACATGCTTTAAACCAGTCACAACATGGCTCTGTCAAAGTGATGCCAATCTTTACGATTGCCCCTTTTCCCTGCTTCTATTACATCAACTTTAAACTGTTTACTTGCTGCCTAATATACCCCCACTCACTTGGCTTGTTATGACTGTTATGGCTGTCCAGTGTATATTTAAAGAAATAGTCACACAGAAATACTCACCTTTGTCCTTTGTTGGCTGTGTTGTAGGTTAATTTTTGCCGAACTCCCAAAGGAAAATGAAACTGTTTCTTATCCTCACCTACTTTACAATGGGAATGGCCAACCGTGTGTATATCCATCCCTTCTCCCTCATTGATGCTGGTGATGTAGTCTGTGAAGCCACCAATAGTAAAGACAAGGTGCCTTTAGAGACCATCCATTCTCTGACTGCCATACAAGAAAGCACGGAGCCCGATCCCCGGCCTGCAGTAGAAGAACTAAAGAACCTCACCCAGTGGACTGCTGTGGTGGCTGAACTGCAGAACTCCCAGGGACTCAGAATGTTTCATGCACTGAGCAGAAGGCAAGGAAAAAACAATGTTCTTTTCTCTCCCTATGCTGCCTTTGGTACCTTGGTAACTTTGTATCTTGGAACCTCCAAGAGTACAGCCAATGATTACCAGCAATTCTTGGGACTCCTATGGAATACTGAGAAGCCTGGCTGTACAAAAATGATAAATGGACACAAAGTACTCCGCGCACTTAAAGCCATTGGTTTATTAATTGACGGCCCTCAAGATGAGCTCAGAACCCTTGTTTGGTCCTTTGTAAGCAGTGATGCTGACTTGTCTAAGGACTTTGTGCATGGCATTCAAGAGTTTTCAGATAAATCTTTTATTCGAGCAGTGAACTTCTCCCAGCCCAAAGAAGCAGAGGAACAAGTCAACTCATTCATTCAGAAGACATCCCACAGCAAGATTGAGAACCTTTTTAAAGATATCAGCCAGTCAACAAACATGCTGTTTGCAAGCTCTACACATTTTAAAGGTGGGTGTTTTGGGCCATTTATGTTTAGGTCTATGTTTATTTTATTGCCTTCACACCTGTATAGAACAAAAGCACACTTAGGTGCTCTTTGGTCATGGGGTCTTGATTTCTAAAAGGGTCTACATGGGTTCATCTCGTCTCCTCTCCTTAGCCTACATAACACTCAGGTAGTGCATACTGGCTACAGTAAATTGGCCATAGGTGTCCAATAAAGGGTGTATGTTTTTTGATGAAGGCTTCAAGCTTTTTCAGTAAGTCTCTCTGGATAAGGGCAACTGCTAAATGCTGTAAATATATATTAATTATCAGCCAAAACATGGCATTGATGCTAAAAAGTGTCTCATCTAGGTGAAAAATTCCATTTCCAGATAGAATCATAACACTATTCTTCATATTACTTAATGCTTCTTATCTCCTGATCCATGCATCATTTTTTTGTAAATATGCCTACACATTGATATTTATATCAGATAAAAAGCAACACAGTTGCTAAATACAATTTTACCCTTTTATGTAGTGTTCACAACTTTTTCGAACTCAAATCTTTCAATGATCTTAATTGTCATTCAGATGAAACTTGACCAATTGAAATTTCACATGAAAAGACATAAACCTGAAAAAATTTATTATTCTAAAATACAGAATTCTTAATATATTGCAATATGAATTTGACGTGGTTACAGGCACTACAGATTTTTTGCTTTTTAATATTTTGGCAAAAAACTATTTAAGCAATGATTTTTACAGCTCATATGCTTCTAGAAGCTTACCCCAATTTTAGTATTAATACTCAAAGAAATATGAATGATTTGCATTTTTAATTATTATTGTTTGAAGCAAGACCGTATAACTGAGATAGCTGAAAATGGCCATTTTTGGGGCACATATAAAACCATCTCAACTTGAAACTTTTAGGGCAGCAAGATTGGTCACTTCCATGTTGTATGAACTTCAGATGTAGCTTCTTTGGCACACAAACATTTTCAGCACCAATCAGCACCAATACTGTTTTGGCCATATACAGTAGTTAGATCAATATATTTATGTATATACAGTATTTTACTGACAGTCATGAACTGTGTAATACTTTGAAATGTTACCATTTATAGGGAACTGGAGAAAAGCTTTCCAGCCCGAAAAGACAAGCGTGCAAGACTTCCAGGTCGATGAGAAGTCCACTGTAAAAGTACCTCTAATGACACACACTGGTGACTACATGTACCTCAGTGATCCTGACATGAAGTGCACTGTAGTCAAACTCAGCCTAAGCAAGCGAACCTACATGCTATTGGTGCTCCCCAGTGAGGGATCCAAACTGCAAGATACTGAAAATCTTCTACAGACAGACACCATATCTGCATGGCATAAACATCTAAAGGAGCGGTGAGTAGCTTCTTTAAACAGCAAGGTAAAATGTTAGTCAAGGTTAAACATATTTAACAGGCAAAAGTAATCAAACTGAAGTGAGCTGAACACTAGTCCAAGGTTCAGCCCCACAGCACAAGAGTTGGCCTTGAGAGATCAATAATTCAGTTGAAGTGCTGCACATACCTACAAACACATATACGTATTTACGTGTAAATCTACAGATTTGTCATGTTTGTTTCTTTTTGTAGATACCTGAAATTATCCCTGCCTAAATTTTCAATGACGGCTGTGACTGACCTGAGATCACTGTTATCCGATATAAATCTTGAGAAGTTACTGCTGGGCTCTGATGCCAACTTTCAGAGACTTAGCACCAAGGACAACTTCACTGTCAACAAGGTAAATCTTTTATTAAATAAAATGAGTTTCCTTTTGCGACCAAATAATTCAAACCAAGTCAAGGTAGTTCAGTTTATTTTGAGTTTCTAAAAGTTTAAAAATTCTACATTTTAGTTTTAAATGTAGTTGCATTAGTTTTAAAGAACTCACACTACATTGGAATATAATTTGGAACAAATGTTTAATATTTAATTTAAGCATCTCTACCTGATGTCTGGCAGGTGATCAACAAAGTGCTTTTTGAGATGTCTGAGGAAGGAAAGGAGGTCTCGAACAAGTCTGAGGATGAGCGAGTTCCTCTAACAGTCACTGTGAACAGACCATTCTTGTTTACCATTGTAGAAGGCAACACTAATGCTATACTTATGTTGGGAAGGATAAACAACCCAAATCTGTAAAACACAGTACAACTCAGTTGATTACAACATCTAAAGAGAGCAAATGTTCTCTATCAATTAAATATACGAGTAGTTAAATGAACAACTTGACAACAGCAGAACTATCTGACTTAAAAATAGCACTGGCTGGTTAAAAGCAAAGCTTACAGATAACTTACTTTTCACTTGTACATAGAAAGCTATTTTCAATTATTGTCCCTGATAGTTTTACAGTAATTTATATCTTGATAAAGTGGCAACACTGTATTAATTGAAGTGCCTTTTAAAGTAATAAACCAAATAAGTGACACTTTAATATTCATCCCACCTTGAGTCACAATGACCAGTGTACCCTCACCAGCCACTATTTATTAGGGATATCTGTACATCTGTTCATTGAAGGAGTTATCTAAATCAGCCAATCAAGTGATACAGGACTGGGAATTTCACTGTGGCATGGCTGTTCGAACCAGAGAATCTGGTTTGAGTATTTAACAAACTACTGATCTCCTGGGTGTTTCATGCACAGCAGTTGCTAGTAGAGATATTAATGAGGAAATGTTAATTGATTCATCGTTGTTAAGAAAGAATGAACAAATTAAACATGTATTAACCGATAAAGTTTGTTTTGCATGTAGTGATAACCTGGACAACCCAGCTGTAATCTAATATCAACTTTGCTATTCTTACTTGCTCCCTAATAAATATTTTGAACAGTCTGGTCTTGGCGATTCCTTTTGTGAACATTGAACTGAGTTGACCTGTTTACAAGCCACTTCTTCTTCCGTCAACTTTATTAAAAATGAGAGCGTAGGCACAAAACGGTGTTGTTCTAACACACTTTCAGAAACCCCACCGTTTGCAAGTGTTTCATTAGCGCATCACGTGCACAGTTGATGTGTGTACATGGAGTGGTGGGGCTATTCAGATGAATGCGTGTTCATATCTGAAATGGAGGGGGCTAAGTGAATTAATTACTAATAGTGAATTGATTATTGGTGGAGGAAAATAAACAAAACTTTCAACTCTTAACTAGAATTTACACACAACAGTGAGAGGGAAAAATGTTTTTAAATCCAGTGACTGGCAGACTGTTCTGAGTTTACAGGAAATCTAGCGTAACAACACTTTAAGCCAAGGTCTGAAGAAAAGCATCTCAATATGCACAATGTGTCATACTTTGGCTACGGTAGTACAAATCCACATCCTGCCAGCCAAGATCACATCATCACAAGAAGAAGAAAAAAAAAGAAAAAAAACTTTTGCCCTTGCCCTTTTTCTTGTCCAGTTTTTAACCGGTCCACTTCTAATCAGCTGGTGTTCTGTATTCTGAGATGCTATTCTGCTCACCACTTTTGTGAAGGGTTGTTATTTAAGTTACCATTGCCTTCCTGTCAGTATAAACCAATTTGGCCATTCTCACCTGACCTCATTTATCAACAAGATGTATGAATCACCCATTAAGAAGAAGCCTTTATTTGTCACATATACATTACAGTACATTACAGTGAAATTCTTTTGTTCACATATCCCAAGTAGGATGCAGGGGTCAGAGCGCAGAATTAGCCATGATAAGGTCCCCCTGGAGCAGAGGGCGCCTTGATCAAGGACCCAACAATGGCAACGTGCTGAAGCTAGAGCTTGGACCGCCAACATCCTGAGCAGTATCAAAGTTACAGAAGTTTCAGTCTTGATCAATAGAATATATAAACCCCACAAAAACACACACTAACACAGAGCCCAGGCAAAAATAAAAATCACAGCTTCAGAAGGGTCAAAATATTGGCCCGCCTCAAGTACTAAGGAGATGAGAAATGATTGATATTGGGTTGATAACATTTCAAGACGTTATTAAAACATGTAAAGACTGTTCTGAACCTTCAGTTTTCTGAAAGAAATGAGGTCAAAAGAAATAAATGACTGGAGATCACTTAAACGCTTAGTACAAATGCCTGGTTTAAGAAAAAAAGAAAAAGACAATAGAAAATCACAGCTATGTTTAATAATGCAAGTAAGACTATTTCCGCATGCACAATGTGATAGGAATTCAGAGAACTGGCTCTAAACAGCTGTCTCTCCATAAGAAAACCACCTGTTAGCGAGACTAATCAAGGAAAAACAAAAACAAACAAACAAAAAATCCTTAAATTTTCTAGGCATCATCAAGATTGGATTGGACTGAAGTAATAACCCTAATCCTGAGTGATGGGTACGTCAGGGTAAGAAGGGAATGTATGAAGCGATGCACCCATCATGCATAGTGGCCACAGTACAACCTTCCGGAGGCAGTGTTATGAGCTGGGGTTGCTTCAGTTGGTCAGGTCTAGACTTAGCAACATTATGTAGCAAAAAAATGAAGTCAGCTGCTGTACTTAATGTATTGAATGACCAGGATACCGCATGAATGGAGTTTCTCCCCCCTGATGACACAGTCATATTTCTTTATTCAAATTATGAAATTGTTCTTTAAGCATAAGGAATACCTTACACCACCACACTGTGTACCTTAATAAAAGCTAAAGGTTTTTGTTTTGGAGTGTGTGACTTCTTTTTATCATTGTATATATTGTCTACATGTATATACTGTAGGGGTTTAAAATATATACACAATGTGTAGTATTATTATGCTTCCTCTAGAGATGTCAGTAGTTGCACCATCATCGACGCTGTCATGTGCTTATAATTTTCACCTTATACAACATAATGGCATAGAAGGCTCAAAAAATCCTTTTATTATATTCAGAATTTACACTGTATATCATCATCAATCCCTTTGACCACTGTTAGATACAATTAATCATTATTACCAAATCATCCAGTAGGATTTAACAATAAATAACAACATCTGACCACATGGACGCATTCTTGTAGTGTGCTTCTTCTTCACAGTCACAGCTGAGAGCTCTATGATTTTATCTTGGAACCGCTCTGCAAGCAACGTGGCTGTGAATCTCTCAGGAAGCCTTTTTGTTTTGCCCCGTTACCTCTGTAAGCATCTACCTGCCTAAGTGTTGCAGATTAGGAAATTCCTCATCAACCCAAAGTGTGAGTCCTAAGAGCCAGCCTGCTCTGCTGTTGCAAGATCCCGTGCTTCCCGCACCAGGTCCAGCAAAGTAGAGAACATTGTGATGTTGCCTGGCTGGAGCCCCATCTTCTGAATCTGTTAAAGGAAACACCAATTGCACGATATGAGAGTGTTGCAAAGGTTCATTCGGGTGCAACTCCAATATCAGCAGTATGAATGACAAAGAATGAGTTTGCTCTGCATTAGAGTACATGTCGACATTATAATGTTATTGGTTCGTTTATCTGCTACCAAAACTGTCCAAATAGATACAAGTTGTGAGAACTATAAATAGGATGTGTTTTTGTTTTTACAAGTGTTGTTGCATTTTTAGACGAAGAAAAGGCCATTGCTTAATAAAGGATATGTTTAGGATATGTTTTGAGTCACCGTTATACATCATTTCCTTTTTATGCTGCTTCTACAGTATATCGAATATGTTTTGTTCATGTCTATGAATATTACATTTCTGATCTATTCTATGATACCATTTCATATCTGATCATTACTGCATACAATTGGCTTTTTTATTACTAAAACTGTAATTTTATTACTGACATGAAAATAACATATTAAACAAATCAAACTTGTCTCCATTAACAGGAACACAACATACTCGTTATACAAGCAGCATAAAAAAGAAATGATATACAACGGTGACTCAAAACACTGCCTAAATATATCCTTTATTGCTTAATAAATAGCCTGTTTCCTTCATACAAAAATGCAACACGTCTCTTAGGGATGATAAGTGGGAGGGATTTTGAAGAGGAAGTACCAGGAGAGATAAAAAAAAAAAAAAAAGAAAAGAAAGAAAATGCAAATTACACACAAATAGACTGGCTAGAATGTTGACAAATCATTCATTCATTATCTATAACGTTTATCCTGTGAGTCGCAGACAGCCTGGAGTTTGTCCCTTGAAACTCAGGGCACAAGGAAGGGTATACCCTGGCAACCCACTGCAGGGCACAAGCAAACATACACACCCAATCACACTTTATGGGCAATTTACAGACTCCAATCAGCATATGGGACAAGTCTTTGGGCTGTGAGGGAATCTGGAGAACCTGGAGGAAACCCACCAAGCAAAGAGAGAACAATCAAACTCCACACACAGACGGTGCAAGTATTTAATCTAACCGTGCAGCATTTTCAAATCAGTTTTTCATTATTATTATTATTATTATTATGTTACCTTGATTCGTTTAAACCCTTGCAGTGTTGTGTTAAAGGTACCTGCTCTCCGAGGTACTCCACATCCAATGCCAACTGCAGACGGATCTTGCTGTCGTCTGAGGGTCCAGCGTTGGCTCCTGTTGTGCTTGTTGTGGCCGTTTTTCTTGCCTGTTTCAGCCTCTTCAGACTCTCCTCCATCTTCCGCACAGAGCTCAGCACGTCAGATATGGTCTCGTAGTATCTAAGATAATATCGACATATTATGATAACATGATACCACATTATATTATAACCAACGTAACCCTTGCACAAGCATACATTTATGCACTACCTGTGAGTGCAGTCTGAAAGTGCAACACGGAGCCACTCCTGGATGATGGAGGCCTTCACCACTCCTGTGGAGTCGGTGAGCAGCTGATGTAGGGGTTGTAGAGCATTATCCATATAAGCTGAGGCTCTGGTGGGCACCTCCTATTAAAGTTGACAAAAGTACATACATAAACAAATATATAAATACATCAATAGCATTTACTTAAAAACTATAAATAGTAATTTTGAAAAGAGAAAAATATATTATATGCTAACAATTGGCAAATTATGACTATTTTAAAACTATAGCAGCCTCAGCATCATTCGTTTACGAAATATATGGTGGGCTTCCCCAACTTTAATCCTAGAGTACATGATTCCAGTGGTGATCCCTGCTCTATCATAACCTACCTAACTGAATCAGGTGTATTCAAGCATGGTCACTACCTGTGCTGGTTACGTGCTCTTGACTACTTGCAACTATGGTTGGAAATCCCTGCTCTACAGTCATTATTGTAGTCTGTTCAGACCAGCAGACCTTATTTGTCCTTCTGTAAAGGCGTGGAACTTCTGATGCATTTTTCAAGAAGCGGAAGCTCCTCTCTGTCAGATTCTGCGTCATCCTGCTGTTCAGTGTTGGGATGCACCCGGACAAGGATGCTTTAGAGTCATCCAAGGCATCTGAAGGTACAAAAGCAGAGAGATGGGATAACGTAAAGCTCCTCATAAGCACCATTGCCATTTCATACTGTATCAATTCTACATGTAACACTGACAGATACCTGATACAAGTGCAAGGTTTTGGAACCCAATTTCCTGCAATCTCTTCTTCACCATATTAGAGATTTCAGGAATCTGAAAGCACAGTAAAATATATACTATAATATATACAACATAACCTGACTAATCAACATTCCGTGAAGGGTTTAAAGGTTTTTGAAGATCTGCTGGCATTAAAACAAGTTACCTAATTTAATCTTAAGTGGTAAAACGAGAAGATGTGATATTCTCAACAAAAGGGTTTCTAAAACTTTTTGCTGCCAGGAACAGGAACAGAAATTGTCAGTGACAGCCTGAATTTATTTTGTGAAGGTTACTGAAACATTTATAATAATATTTTGTCCATTCATTAAAAATACCATCAGAACACATTATAGGCTTACTTATTGAGTGACTGAGGATGAAACACATTCAATTTACACAAGTCAAACATGACCATAACTATAAAACTCGATCATAAATTTAACAGCCTACACCCCAATAACCAAGTTATAAAAATCACAAATTTGCTTCATAGGTCCCTTGAGTTTCCAGCACACCATATAGAGATCTTCTGCTGTTGTTCTATTGTTACCTGTTCCTGTAACTTATCCACATCAGCAGCAATATAAACAAGCTGTTTGGTGGACAGGACTGTAGGACCACCGCTCTCGCTGTCTGCGTCCTGAGAGGTACGGCTCGACGTGGAGGAGGCAGAGCTTGGGAGAGGCCTTGCGGATTCCTTGGGGGTTTCCGTAGACAGAGTTTTTGTTAGGACCTGCGAGAACGAAGAGAGTATATGAGCATGGAACACTGCCACCATGTGAAGTCAGCTGAAATGTTATAACAGTCTGTTATGGCTGTTATGAAGAGAATAGAATTTAAGAGGAAATGCCTTTATCTACTTTACCTCAGTAAGAAAGGTAGCATAACGGGAGAGGAGCTGCAGTGTGAGTTTCCAGAACCGATGAGCGAGAGGGGGCAGGTAAATGTGCTCTGCCCAACACCTGCATACACAGCTCCATAAAACATCAGACACCTGTAGTCGGTAGTGGCTTCCCACTGCAAACACACACATACACAGTTTGTTTTAGTATACAAAGGACCTTTCATTGACGGAATTATTATTGCAGCTAATTCATGTCATGTGTACGCATAATCTAACCCTAACCTCTATTTGGCTTTTTAATCTGTTTTTAAAGCAGTACAGTATTCTTATTCTTGTGGTAATTCCCAACCATAAAATGAAACCATGCCCACATACCAATATCCATGCTCCATTTTATAAAGTCAGTATCTGATGTTATACAAGAAAGAGTTCATTTTGTACAATATTACAAAACTAAGCAGATTTGCTCAGGGACATTCTTTATTTTTCTGCATTTTTGTTTTCTGCATGACTGCTTGGAGACTAACCTGAAGCTGCCTTTAATCCATCTGCAGTGGCATTTTCCAGATATCCAGCAATCTCCTTATATCTGAAAAACATACCCAAGAGTTTATTGAAGACTATAGCTGCACATAGGGGTGGGCGATATAACCAAAATCTTCTATCACAGTAGAAGCAATTTTCTACCTCGATAACGATATATATCACAATATAGCAATTTGTATCTGAAAATGCATAAATAAAAA
>JAQMYL010000038.1:11017872-11036703 GCA_030014365.1 Clarias pachynema
ACGATAGACCAAAATCTCTACCGGTTGACAAATTTCTACCGGTTAACCGTGTATACCGGTATATCGCCCACCCCTAGCTGCACATTTCTTAGGTAATGCTTAATAATAGGACTTGTTTTACAGGTAAGTTGTAATCTTTTTAAATATTTTCCCTATTCTCCAGCCAGCTCTCCCGTATAGCTCTCCACAATAGCTACTGGGGAGGATGAGGGCTAATAAGATCTTACACCAAGTCCAGCTAACTGTACCTTTTCAAACTGCTGCTCAGAGAACAGTGTTTTCTCCTCGATGACAAACACTTTTGGGTTCCCATGTTCAAACTGTTTATGTAATGGTGGGTCATGATGCACTCCCAGAGCAGTCACTGGAATTTAATCCGACTTTCATTGCTGCCCCCATTTACGTAGCTATAGCCCCAGGATAACTAATAATAAGCATATAGAGCAGAAAACTTGCTAGATTTCCACACTGTACGTATATTCTGATAAAATAAAACATTGTCCAGAAGTCCAGCATCCGCGACACTATATTTATTATGCCATAAATGACTGGAAACGAGAATACAAGAATCGTTCCCTACACCATTCTTTACAGAGAGCATAAAAGTTCAGTGTGGAGGGTAATTAGAGCAGCACTCTTCATATCTACACACCCGCTCGTGTTTACCATAACCAAAAAGGGGTGCCACCTTGTGGAGTTATGTGGCATTACCATGTACCCACATTACATCATATCAATAGAATTAACATTTCATTTATGTTGCACAAAGTTTTTTATTGGGCTAGGTAAGCACTGAAAATTTGTTCTCATTAAGTAGGCAAGTTGTATGGTGGGCTACGAAGGCATTTATATATCTTCACGAAAATAATTTGTACAACAATAAAGGTTGTTTTATACATTTGAATGATTACATTTGTTTTCATTTAAACACTGATTAAAGAAAAGATTAAATAATAGTTATAATAATTAACAGATTTTTGCATTTCCCCTTTTTTATTTCCCTAGCACAAAAGGGGAATAATTAGCATCAACAACCACTACAAACTATAGGTATCAGCCAAATTCTAATTTTAAGGATTGGTATCGGCCCAGGATTTCACAATCCACGCATCCTTAGTAAACAACGAACAAGAGAACAAGTGAGTGAGGAATCAAATTTCAGAAATTGTTCTACATCTGGCAACTTTCGAAACATTTATTCCAAATTCAAGGCAAAATCCATTGTTTATGTTTAGCAACACATGAGCATTCAAATAAAGCAGAACACATACTAGATATACGTTTGTGCAAGTTTATATACTCGGTGCATTTAGTTTTTACCAAGACAACTCCCTGACAATTGCACAATTGTATCCTTTCTGGCAAACAGCAGGGTTCAGTAGGATGGACTTAATAATAAGCTGAGGCTCAAAATAAACAACCCAAACCACAGACTGTCCAACTCCTACACAACGATTGATTCAGCATAATACAATTTCACAAAATCCATTTCTGTGGAAAATGATTGTGTTTTAATTTTCTAGTAACAGTAACAAATATTTTAAATGTTTCTTGAAATATTGGATTGGAAAATATAAATTGAATCTACAGGCTGGATAAACCAGTTTATGCTTGCAAAAAAAAGATTTAATTTAATTTTTTTATGTAAAATATAATCATTACAGCCTAAGATATTCACCAGCTTTCCCCCAAATACCGGGGACTATCTGACCATTTTGATTCATACATATTCACATTCCATACAAACTTAAATAATTCTTTTGATTGTGTAAAGCTGCTTTGCGACAATGACGATTGTTAAAAGCGCTATACAAATAAAATTGAATTGAATTGAATTAATATAGATGTTTAAGGATGTTTTTATTATTAATAGCATTACACACAGCAGTAATGTAATGTAGTAAATGTAGCAATAGTTTACTAGAAGTAGTGGCATTACTCACCGCAGCTGAAAGTAAACAGGGAGGTTCCACTTGTTCTGGAAGGTTTGATAGGACGGGTGTGCACGGAGTCTCTTTACACTCGCCTGAGATCCACACTGCCTTTCAAACTTCCGTACAAAGTCCATACTAATGCAGTACCTCTGCAAGACACACAAGTACATGTGAGAATTAACATGCTGAAAGTCTCCAAGTAGTATAGCCTTATGAGTGGATTTATATTTCATGTAATAAATACTGTACATTTCAACTTATTAACACATAAAGATAAGTAGTATTATATATACTTTCACCAGTAGAGCTGTTGATCACATGTAGATTATCAATATAATTCATTTTGATTTTTGGACTTCGAGATTTTAAATTCAAATCGCTTCTATTTTCTGCAAAAGCTGTGGCAGTTTTTTTTTTCTCTCCAAAGAATCCGTAGATTTTAGACCTTTGTAAATGTACCTAATTAACTGAAAAAGTGCAAACTGATTCTGAATAGAAAAACTGATTGACAGGACCAACAAAAGGTTGATTGAATGGCATATTTGATAATCATTTAGAGTCTGATGCTCAATAGAGAGACCGAAAATGAACAGAACTACATCATGCAAACTTGTTATTATTATTATTATTATTATTATTATTACCTCATAAAAAATATCTGGATTGCCAGGATTAAAGAGAGAAGGGATTCTGCCTTCAATGCCTTTAATGGTCTCCGGCCAGACAGAGTTAACAAGGAAGTCATACCCAGGAACGATGTCAGCTTTGTCACTAAGTATAAAAATTAAACAATGTTAGAAGTTCAATAAAAACAGAATTTACATGTGTACTAACATATGTGTGGTGGCCTGGGAAAATATTTATATGGTCTGCACAGGTTTTACAAACTATAGTGGGGAAAAAACTATAGAAGTAGGACTCATGAAGGAAAGTATGAATACAATTGAGTCCTGTTTGACTATTATTAGATAGCGAAATTGGATTAAACCCATCACACACAACCATGAATTTCTTTATTATCAATATTATTAACATTCACTTCATTAGAAAAAAACACTCTTAGCTACTAGTAGTTAAAATAACTTTAAGAAAAGCTATTGTTTTAATGCAATGATGGTTAAACTGGCTCCATCTTTACTTAACATTTTCTCTACAGGTTAAAGGTTGTTGTTTCCCTGCTCTGTCACACACACTTCATTTCAGAAAAGTCTATTAATTAACTTATCAGTTAGATCAAGTGTGCTGGAAGCTGCAGGATAAAAATAAAGTGGATGACAGGGGTACTCCAGGACCTTGAGAGCCACATGTTTGGGCATTGTTCAAAATGAAAAAGAAAAAAAAAGAATAACTGGTGGTTGGCGACTGGCAGCCAAGTAAAAAGGTAATTTAATTACACTGACGATGGCAAAAAACGCAACCAGAACATAACAGTCTGACAGCTGCATTATGACAGGATTTTGCTGCATCATTCCACATTTCTCAAGCACTCATACACTCTCTTCTAAAGTAACTCAGGGACTCAATAGGATGCCAAAAATAGACCAAGCATATCCAACACTATGTGAGGAGCCACACTGTACCTAGAAACGGTCCCTCCTGTGACCTCCCGGAGCAGCCGGCAATGATGAGGCACAAACTCCAGAACCTTCGCGTACATCATCTGAAGGCCGTTGGAGCTGGATTTTACAAACTGTTCAGTTATGACCTGTGAAATAAACAAAATACTTAACTCGACAGTGTACACACAAAGAACTACAAGTGGAGCATGCTTTTAAATGTATAATAATATGTTCCATTTAAACTGCTGTAATACATTAATATTCATTCGAGTGTAGAGCAAGCTAAATAAATAAAAGATACCTCTTCCATGTATGGCTTTACTAAGACTTGTCCCACCAGTGCCTCTGCGTCTTTGGTCTTGTCGATAGTGGCGTAAGTGCGCAGGCAGTGACGCACCATGGCCACGTTTGACGTTTGCAAACCCTGAATCAGCAGACCCTCGAGAGACTGCTGCAGCATGGCGGTGATACCAGCGATTCTCTGAAACGCACAACACAATTGCACGGCTCAATCAGTTAGCGAATTAGTCTCAAACCCACTCATTACACGCTTACACAAGTCTCAAAGCACCCCGAGAGCAAATTAATCGAAACGCCACCGTTTCTTCATAATCTTACTTACATTTTTCATGCCATGCGGTAAAAGTTAATTATTTATAAAGTTTGTTTAGAAAAAATACATATAGCATATGACAGATATGTGCTGCTGAGTAAAAAAAAAAGTTATTTTTAGTAAAATATTAAACTCTTGAATTTGAAGTTATTTTGTATTGTTTAAATGCTGCACTTGGTTTTAAGTGAGAAAACTAATATTACAGGGAATATTATGTTATGTTAAAAGGTTTAAAACTGTAACAAAATCTGGGGAAAATGTACCATCGATTTATAAAATCATGATACTTATAGAATGGCCATCGAACTGGAACCTAGATATCGAGATAATATTGTATCGAGTGGTGACTGGTGATTTGCATCCCATAAATTACATTTTACTTCTGATTTATCTATTGCTTTATCTTGCATTGCATTTGTTTCTACACACATTAATATATACTGTGTTGTTACTGTATATGCCTTCATTAATGTAAACAAAAGCACTATCTACCCTCTTCAACATACATGAGCTCATACATGCCCATGATTGGCTAGCGTGACTGTGACTAAGTGGAAAGCGTATACCAGCCCTTCCACCCTGAGAGTGGGCAAGATATATAATTATCGTCACTGGAAATTCATTCAATCACTGTTAAACATATGTCTTGGCATGTAAGAGCTGAGCTCACCGGGCGCACTTTGTCCAGCAGAGGCATGCCTTTGCTCTGAACAGCATGAAACTGCAGCTGGTTGAACTCTGTTGCGATCCGCTCGAGAATCTGACCCGCTACCAGAGGACTTCATGTAAAACCATAGAAAGACATGTTACGGATCAATAAAGCATGGTTTTATGTGAAACAAAACACTTACTAAGAGATAATTACATTGTTTAGACCTACTGTATCAGGCAAAAGTTTGGACACAGCTTATAATTCCATTGTCTTTCCTGATTTTAATTATTTCCGTAAAACAATACTGACGACATTTAAAATATGCAATAATCTTCATTGAACAGTTGATACTGAGATGCGTCTCCTACTTATACTCTAGAAAGCCTTCATAACGGCTCTACTCTGAGGTGCCGTTAACTGGTGATTCTTGAAGCTGGTAACTCTAAATGAACTTCAAAAATAGTTAAAGTTACCTGCTTGTTTCGAGAGAAGTGGAATCTTGGGCACTTTGAGAATTTAAGATTTTCTCGATCTTCTCTACTGATCGTACGACTTGCATAAGTCTTAACACACAGACCTAATGTGAAGTTCAAAAAATAATATACATTACACAAACACCTTCAAGCTACATTTGTCAATTTATAAATGTTTATTTTTAGTCAATAGGTCAATAAATCAGATAAAATATATCAAGACCACACCTTCTTCTTCTGAATATCCTCTTGCTTAGTCAATTGTGCGTCTATCCCTTGGATAACATCATTCACAGATGACCTTAGACTCTGTGCAAGCCAGAAAAATATGCCAAAGCATTTAAAACATATAGGACAAAGAAATACAAGGTTGGTAATCTGAGAATATTGAGGAGAGAATCAAAAAAGCAGTTTACCAACACTTCTTCACGCAGCTGGCCAAGAGGGACAGAGAGTTGGTTGAGAGCTTTATCCATTCCAACCTAAACAGATGACAGAGAAAGGAGACAAAACAAACCATAACTCAATGCATAATACATGATAGAAGACACAGTGACATACACTTACAGAAAACTAATGATAAATGTGTGTTTAAAAAAAAAGGGCTACCTGCCTTCCTCCACACATCCAGCAAGATACAATAAATAATTGAACTCACGATCTTCTTATAATAAAGCAAACACATTTGTTTCGCTGCAAGGTGTGTTAATTTACTTTGCTGTCATTAAAGTTCGGACAGAAAAACCAGAGGACTGAACTTACAAGGTTAGTGGACAAGTTGACAAAATCAGCATAGTCCTTATTGATGAGCTCGACCATGGCTGTTTTGAGAAGCCTGTAATAGTGCTCCAGGTCCTGGCGCATCTCCTCCAGCTGCACACGCTTTCTGCAGTCAGCCACGAATTTATCCACGTCAAAGTCATCCTGAAAATTCACACAAACACATGCAGACATGCTGAAACTCATGTTCTACACTTAGGTTGCTGTTATAGAAGTGAAATTGCTCTGCATTGTGGAGTCTGAATGTCGCATAGTTAATAGTAGTGCATATTTACAACACAGACTTAACGATAAGATCAAAAAGCAAACAAATAAGACAAAAACTAAATAATCATTCATTAATCATTATTTAGGTAAAATGTTCACTTAATTATGATATTGATGTAAGGTTATTTTTGCCTGGCATGAGTTGCGGGGGACCTGGAGACTATGCCAGGGAGTTCTAGGAACAAGATATACACAATCATACACTGCAAGCGATTTGGAAATGCAGATCAGCCTACAATGCATGTCTCGGGATAGTAGAAGAGAACTGGAGTACATGGAGGAAACCCACAAAGCACAGCAAGCACATGCAAACTCCACACAGTCTGCAGATTCGAGATTTGAACCCCTGAACCTGGAGGTGCAAGATAACAGTACTAAACCCCAGGATAGATTTTATAGAATATGAAAGATCACATAAACCTCATTTGCAATCATCAGTTCACTGACAAAGCCAGATTGTGAAATGCATCGTTTTGCCTGGTGACCTGCAGTATCTTGTCATACACAGTAAAGAGGTCCCTACAGTGAACAGTAAAGGGACAAGAATCCTGCCATGCAGGATTTGCTTACATAGTCTGATAAAAATGTTTATAGTTTTATCAAGTATATAACAGAATTGGAAATTCTAGAGAAGAATAATATGTTAACACATCAATTAAGAAAATGATTCAATTTTATGATCTGATTATAAAGTTTGTAGTACAAATAGAAGAATATGTTTGATTAACATCACTCTGTTGACCATTTAAGACAATTGATCTGTTTGGCATTAATAAAGGGAAATAGGCATTTCTGTATGTCACACTTTAATCAGCTCAATTACAGGCAAAATGTTAAGTTTTGTACCCAGTGCAGATCACTGACTAGTTTATTCGCTAGACAAGCTAACAGCTTCAAGCATTCAGCCTCTATTTAGACTCAATGTTGAGAAAGTTAAAATCACAATTTTTTATATTCTTTATCTATTCGTTCTTGGTCTGTGAAATGCATTAAACACATTCCCCACTCTCTCTCTCTCTCTCTCTCTTCTTGTCATGTAACGTAGGTAGTTAGCGTAAGTTAGCCTGTCTATGCTAGTCACCATCAGTCATACCTTCATGAATTCGTCTTTGTTAAAACACAAAGAGTCGGGTCCCTTCGGTAAATTCATCATTTTTGTTTAGAGGCGACGACAGAACCACGACGCGAAAGCTGTACGTCTTATCCCTGACACACGGAAGCTCCTACAGTATGTCCATGTCTAAGCTAACGCCTGAGAGCGCTCATCACTTCCGCAAACATGGCACGGGCCACGGGTATGGTCACGTGACACGCGCGAACCTTCTGTAGCGTGTCGTAGCGCGCGCCCTCTGCTGAGATCCTGGGTGTAAGGCAGCAGGTCTCCAGACTGCAGAATCAAATGATCGTCCACATCCTGAGCACCTGATTGCTCTGTGTCTTATTGTAGGAGTGCAAAACAGTGCTTTCTGCAGTATATACGGTGCACTTGTGGAAAACTTACATACATAGTTCCCTTTTATGCAAGTTAGTCATTCAGGCTAATAGTCTAACGCAACCTGATTTATGAAAGAGATAGAGGAGAGGTAAAAAAAAAAAAAAAAAAAAATCATCAAGATGTATCATCGTTTAAGCATGGGATCATGGGATCATCAATCCTTCATGCTATGGCTCTAATAAGGTTAACATATAGCCAACAAAAATGTGTACATGAGGATTTTGTATTTACATGTATTTTTAAGTGTTATTGTTGGTATTATTATTATTATTATTATTATAAAGAAGAAGATTATTATTATACAGTTCAATATATGTTTAGGGATAGTAGATGCATGACAAAGCAAACCACAAATATTGTAAATAAACTGCATGCTCATACTAGTCTCCTGCCTACATAAAAATAGTCTACATATTCATCTTCATGAATTGTAAATGCATCCATAAACATCCCTCTTGGCAAGACAATATTTGACGTTGCCTTCAGAGAATAACGCTATTGGCCAGCAGAGTGAGGGAGAGTCAGGTGATTTCTGAAGAAGCGGAGAGAGAGAGAAAAAGGGAAAGGGAGAGAGATAGAGCGATAGCGAGAGAGAGAGAGAGAGACGCGCCCTACCCGGATGCTCCGGTACACGCTGCTTTTGGGGTTATCGGTTCTCTCGCGCGTCTCGCAGCCGGTTTCAGCACTACACTGAATGGGAACAGCTCTCTCCTGCTTTGACTCAGTCTTGCGACAGTCTCGAGAGACGCGTTGAGACCCGCGCGTGCGTTACCACTGAAACGACAGTCGGTGCAAGTCGGACCGCATGCTGGAGCGCCGGCTCGTCACGGACACACTTGCCGTGGACGCCGAAGCTCGGCTCTGACGCGTGATGGCGGAGTGCGGGCGGAGGGCGCTGTCGCTGCTCGAGGCGGCCCGCTCGCGCTACGAGAGCTTGCAGATTTCGGACGACGTGTTCGGCGAGTCGGGAGACGACAGCAGTGAGAACCCGTTCTACAGCACCACCGGAGACTCGAACTCGGACAGCTGTCCAGAGCCGAGCGGTGCAGGGGCCGGCGGCGGCGGCGGCGGCGGAGCGCGCGCTCATCCCGGCTCGGCCTGTGCCGGACAATCGGAGCTGAAAGAGGGAGAAGAGGAGGACGGATGGAACGATGCGCTACAGGACACCGACACCCCCCACTATAATGACACGCACGGTAAGACAACGGGCACGACATGGACTTCACGAGCACCACCATGCATTGAGGAAAAACAAAATCTGACTTGCAAATGTCTTTAATAAGGGGAGACATGATGAAAGACGTGATCATGTCCAAATCCTGCATCTCAGGCGCTAAAATATTAAGACAAGATCATGGTCACAAAATAGCATCCAGCCTCAAATGCAATGTAATAGCATTACTGTGAAAATCTAATCTCAAAGGATTTAGGGAAAAAGGTACCAACGTCTTCCCTAAAATACTGTACAACAGTGACCATGAAGGTCAATTATGTCTGGAATTAGTTTAAGGATTACTGTTTTAAAGGAATAAACCGTATTAAAGGCACAAAAGTCGCACTTTAAAGAATGTCACCTGATTTCAGCACCTGTGGTTATTCATTCATTTATTATATCTTCTATACCGCTTAACCTGTACAGGGTCACATGGGGCCTAGAGCCCATTCCAGGAGACTTTGGTCACAATGCAGGGTACAGGATGCCAATCCGTCGCAGGGCGCGCACACACACTCATTACGGGCAATTTTGGCTATGCAAATAAACCTAATCTGCCTGCCTTTGGGCTGTGGGAGGAAACCAGAGCACCCATAGAAAACCCACCAAGAGCAAATGCAAATTCCATGCACACAGACCTGAGGCAGGAATCAAACCCTCGACCAAGGAGGTGCAAGGCCAAGGTGATAACCACTACACCACTGTTATGAGTTTTGAATATCCAAATCCATCTTATTAGAGTTTATTTATTCTGCAAGAGCTTTTCCTGGTCAGGGTCATGGTGGATCTCAGGAACATTAGAAGTGAGTGAGGAATAAAGCAGTCTTTTACAGGGCACCATGCACACCCACATTCACAAGCTAAGAAAATTTATTGTAGCCCTTCCACCTACTTGATTTTTTATTTTTTTTTTCATGTAGGAGAAAATAGAATGTGGAGGAAACTCACACAGATGCAGAGAGAACAATAAACTCCACACAAATAAATCAGGATCAAGCCAGGCATAAGATCAGGTAGTGATTAATTGATTAATAGGGTAACACGTACTGTACACATCATAAAAGCAGCCAAATTGAGACAGCAAGTGGACACGGTCTAGCAGTAAATACACTACTAACGTCTCTCTGCATGCTGATTACAGGATGACACGTGAATGTTGGTGAACACAAAGGGTAGCATAGAAGCCAAACAAATGCTTAAGTCTACATCATTTCTCTAATATAAGCAATATGATCTGTGACCTGTAGTGAGTTTGTTGGGCTGCACACATTTTGCATGGCAGGAAGTCAATGCCATCAGGCTTAATGCGTGTGGTTTCAGAGCCTGTGCAAAATGCAAATGCATGATCTAGTTTGTGTTTCATATTGTTTGGCTAAGAGTGAATGAACTCTGCACATGACATTGTGACAAAAGGCGTGATCATGTGTAATATTAGTCTGAGAAGCATGCTTATTTCCTAATATCACATAGGGATGACAAGGACATATGACCATGAGAAAGATAAATGCAGTCATTCTTAAAGGGAGTAAAACAACTGATTGAGGTGTGTATTCAGATCATCTGTGGTAAAATGCAACAGAGTAGGCAGGCAGCTCTGACTCATCCAAAGATTAAAACAACTATTGTCTTTGTAATAAAGCAGGCCGCAACGTTACTCAAGGCACATAACAAAGTGAGAAATGCGATGAGGTGTTGGGAGTGTACACGTTTGTTGTAAGAGAAAGAAGCCAATACGTAGTTTTATATGCAGGCAAAATTAGAGCGTGACCGACCTTTAGCACTATTTAAACAAAAAGAAAAAGGTTAGTGAAACACTGGTATACTACACTCACCGACCACTTTATTAGGAACACCTGTGCACTTGCACATTCATGCAGTTATCTAATCAGCTAATCATATGGCAGAAGCACAAAGCATAAAAGCATCCAAATACACATCAAGAGCTTCAGTTGTTCAGTTGTTTTATTGTTCACACCTAACATCAGAAAAAATTAAAAAGTGTGTTTCTCTATTTCATAAACTGTTCATCTTCTGGGTATTTCACACACATCAGTCTCTAGAGTTTAGACAGCATGGTCTGAATAACAAAAAAAAAATCTGAAAGGAGAGTCTGTGGGTTAAATTTTTTTTCTGCATTTAAAGATCAAACAGGTTTATCTGATATGAAGACTACGGTGAGTCAGTCGAGCAAACATGGTGAGCAGAAAAGCATCTCAGACTGCAGAACATGTCAAATCTTGAGGTGGATAAGGTACAACAGAAGACGACTACATACTGTAAGGTTTCAGTCTTGTCAGCCAAGAGCTAGAATCTGAGGCTATCACAGGCACAGACGCAATTTATTTTGTTCTAATTTACAGCAGTCCGGAGAGTCTGTTCATATGATTTTTTTTTTTTCCGTGGCTGAAAGGACTGCTGTTTCTTTGAAGGACAAAATGTAAAATCTGCATAAATGTGATTTGTACTGCTGCCACACGATCAGATAAATTACATGAATTTGCAGGTGTTTCTAAAAAATAGACACTAATTGGATGTTAGTATTGGGTGTTAGTACTGTTTTAGTTTAGTATTAGTTTGTATTTAATGTGTTTCCATTGTCTGAAATGATATGTACTGTATATTTGCTTACTGGCTGTCACATTTGTATTGCATTTGGCAGAACATTCGGTCTAGTGTGACTCATGTCTGGGCCACACTACAGGTTTTATACAATCCTAACCGGTATTGGAAATTGTTTTTTCCTGGGTTTTTTCCTGGGTTATTTCACCAGGCAAGATAAAACAAGATTTCAGTTCAGATTGGATATCACTGGTTATCAGTCCATTCATCTTTAGTAACAGCTCCATGATTAACCAGGTAGGTCCAGAGGGCTAAGTCATTCAGAATCAGACAGCACAGCAGGACTAATGTGTTGTAAGGGACAAAGAGCAAGAGAGAGAGAAATAACACATTATGAGATATGTTCTTGTCCTATAGTGGTATAAAAAGGTGCACATTGTGATCAGGTGGCTCAGGCATATTAAGATTAAGTTCTTTGCCACATGTACTTTAGAGCACATTGAAAAGATTTTTTGTACATCCCAGGCAGAAAGCATAGGGTCAGCCAGGATACAGTGCCGCTGGAGCAGATAGGGTTAAGCGCCTCAACATTGGTCAACAGTGGTGGTGGTGGGGCTTGAACACCTGACCTTCTGATCAGTAACCCAGAGCCTTAAATCTTTAATTCACCACTGACCCATTTACTACCCCTGTTTAATATTTTATTGCATGGCCACTAGGACTGCACAATTTGAACAAAAAGTTTATAAATCACAATGTCAGTAAAGCACTCTGTCTGCGCCCTCGTGGCTACGACCGCATCACAGCCATGCTGATGTTCAGCACAACAGCACTCCCTCTCACGTGATAGAACAGAATAGAAGAGAATCATCATCAACCTACTGTATAATAATAATAGTGTGTTTTGTCAGGTGGGTAACTTAGCTAATTTTGCAAAGTGTTGCAAATGATGTTTTTCAGTCAGTTGTGTGTAATTAAGGACAGACATTGTGGTTTCAGCTGATAAAGTCCAATTCTCAATGGATGAATTTCTGCAGCATCCCCCAAATTAAATGAAGTCACACAGCCACACTTTCTAATTTTGTTGAAATCGTCATCTAAACATACTGTACTGTATCTCATACTTGTGCATCTTGTAGTAGCATTACTAAAATACTGGACTGTAGAAATACACATAGATGACAACCCACTGTCCCGAGGCTTATTTTTATTGAACTGTGGAAAAGAAAAGAATAGGGAAGAATTTTCCTTTAATTATTTCTTTACATTTTACTACCTCACATTGCGATAAATTTGAAACATATTGCAATCAAGATTTAAATAGCGTTATGTACTGTAACTACTAAATGAACCATTATGTGTTTAAATGTATTTATCCAGGCTAACAGCAAATGATCTCATTAAGAGATGTCTGCCAATATTTATATTAGATTTAATATATATTTTTCTTAAATTGCAGCCTTTAAGTCGATTTTTGTGTTTACTTCTGCAGCACTAGGGGCCACAGCTGAACTATAAATTGACAGAATGGAATAAGTCGAATATGGCTTTTCATAGAAAATAATCATAAAGACAAACCAAAAATCTGGGCACCGTGTGATCTGCTTAAAAATCTTCCTACATCCTCTGAAGTATGGCCAAGGGATTACAGAAGTACTTGGTTGCCTACTTGGAAAAACAAATGCTTCAGCTAGTGCAAACTGGCAGGAGACTAAAAATGGCAACAAGCAACAGCACCACTAGGAGTTCTTGACGATTCTGTTTATTCCACCAGCATCAATAAAAAAATTCAAGTTCAAAGCTTGTGCAAAACTCTTCCCTTTAATCCGTCCATATTAAAGGTACTCTTCTGTGTTCAGCAAGGGTCTCTAACTGCCTATGCGGCCGTCAGTGTGAAAGGCAAATGAGGATACTGTAGGAGAGATAGAGAAAGAGAGCAGAGCTAATGAATGGAAAACACTTAAACACCATCCTATCACACAGCAGATGAAAGAGCAACCACTTAGCTTTGGCCCAGTGCTATTATAGGGACTCGCATCATGACCATGTGAATATTAGTCAAGCCAGCATGAGAAAAACAGCCTGGTTAATATGGACATGTTTCCGTAATAACTATTGAACCTGTAACTCAGACTCTCTAACAGTGCACATAAATCAATGTCAGTAAGCTCTTTACACATTAATGTGTCTGTGTTATCAGTTTCAGCTACCATATCATAATACCTAATCTTAAAGGACTACTTTTTTACTCCAAACTTTTATTACATGCAATTTAGTGTAGAATGACGCTGTAAGGGAGGATAATGTCACGGGTGGTGATAATAGACGGTTATAGCACTTGGACGTTTAACTACTGTACATGTATCACTTTTTGTCACAGGTGTTCTAATAACTGGTGGTTGGCAGCATGAGGGTGAAAGTAGGTTGGAGTGAGGAGAGAGCAACTGCCTGGCAAAACCTACTGTACATTTAAAACCAGTCGCAAGGCACTCAGTCTATATCCTCATGGCTACGACCGGATCACAGCCATGCTGATGTTCAGCACAACAGCACTCCCTCTCATATGTTAGAACAGAATAGAAGAGAATCATTATCAACCTAATATTAGACGTAGTAATATTGTGTTTTGTCAGGTGGATAGCTTAGCTAATTTTGCAAAGTGTTGCAAATGATGTTTTTCAGTCAGTTGTGTGTAATTAAGGACAGACATTACTGTTTCAGCTGATAAAGTCCAATTCTCACTGGCTGGATTTCTGCAGCATCCCCCAAATTAAACGTCACACAGCCACACTTTCTAATATTATTGAAATCATCATCTAAAAATATTTCACACTTGTGCATCTTGTAGTAGCATTACTAAAAGATTGGACAGTAGAAATACTCATAGATGACAAATCATTGAAATGGGAAAAAAAAGAGTAGGGCAGAATTTTCCTCTAATTATTTCTTTACATTTTACTACCTCGTCTGCAAGTAAAATGGTCTCATCCTCTCTGCAGTTCAGCTTTTCTTTTCAAAGTCAGATTGATCAGATTATGACAGTCCTACACAGCTGTATTATAGAAGCTTGAAACAGTTGTGATTGGAGCAGTCTGATTAGGATAACTACATGCAGTCACGCATCTAGACGTTTTGTCTATGTGGATAAAACCTTCACTCAACTGACTCTGATTTCACCATTTTGCTTTTCCACTGTTTAAAACTATCAAAACACCCACTATAATGTGAAGCCTACTTCACAAATCTCACTGTCATGAAAAGTGTGATCACACGCTTTCTTAAAAGTATTCCTACTCCTTGCTGAAACTTAGAGCAGGGAGCTTCATAAATAACTTTTATTTCCTACTCTGATTTAGGAACATTTTTATTTCTAAATTAACTTTGAGCGTGATTCCTAGGACTGATTTTGAGATGATTCTGCAGATGTGGTCTCCTCTTTATTGTTTCCTTCCACTCCACTCTTCTGGGAAGGCTTTAAACTAGATTGGAAAGGGATTGGCTATAGGGATTTGCTCATTCATTTATAAGCATTAGTGACATCAGGCACTGAGGAGGCCTAGGGTGCAGTCAGCATTCCAGGACATCCCAGAAGGCTTCATTGTGGGGTCAGGAATCTGTGCAGGCCACTGGAGTTCATCCACAACAACCTTGCACAATCATGTCTCCATGGACCTGGAAATTGTAATGCTACAGCATAAAAAGACATTCTCTGGAGTCCTATGTTTTCAGTAGGCCCACATATGTTTGATGGTCAGGTACCACTAACATACAGTATGACATATCTAGGAATAATTATATCTTTGACGCAGACTAAAGTAGAAGCTAAGAAAAGATCTAAAATGGGAGAATGACAGAGCAATTTTAACGGTATACAGTACATTCTGAATTAGTGTGTGCTTTTTATGTCTTACTTGTTTGTTCAGTAGAGATAAAAAGATGAAATTCAAGATTTTGCCTTAAGCCCTATAGGCCCAGTTTTGCCCATTTTTGGAGGATGAAGCACATAAACCTGATTATGATTTAACCCACATGAGTCGATCCATTCCACTGCCAATCATGTGTTTGAGAATACACTCACCCTGCAGCTGTGTGTGAATGGTATACACTTCTGCCTGCAAACTTCTGCCAGTTACAGTGAGGGGAAAATGCACCATCTGCTTATTGTTTTTTTTTCCACAGGCTTTGCTTCCAGCTGACAAGTGGCACCGTGCCTTTACCGTACAATACCATGCTGTTAACACTGTCCTCAGTGATAGCCTTGTATCAGATAAGATGTTATTTTTACTCTGCATATAGTGAGTATTTAAAGTCCATTTGCCTCCACTTTTGTGTATCAGGTTCTTCTGAGGTTTTTATGCATACGTAGATGTGTGGGTTGAAAAACCGACTACATTGAAGCACTTTAAAATGCAGAAGGTCGTCATGCTGACTGAACCAGACCTTTCTCTGCGTTTCAGAGAGAAACCATAATGCAGCGCTGTTCTGCGAGGGTTTAGGAACACTGCCAACTACAGCAGGGCTTCATCACAGGGTCAGAGAGTGACAGAGTTGATTTGTCCTGAGCATATGTTATATATTACACAAGTGCACATACTGTAATGAAAGCAAATGAGAGCTGCAGTTGGTAGTCCAGGAAAATAAAAACTTCTGACAGATTTACATGGTGTATTTTGGGGTCCACTCGTGTTAAGCTTCTTAAATTGTAATAATGATAATTAGTTATCATGCAAATTGCATGTTATATAAACAAAGGCAGTGCCTTCATCAGATGTGTGATAGTGTAAGGTAAATAATGTTAAACAGTCAGTGTGTAAACATTATTATGATAGATACCAATGCCACATTTGGGGAACCAGTTCGACCATTAAACACAGCATTTCTATTCAAGTGGTACCAGTACATATGGCTTGTTCGAACTTTATATGAGCTCTATATTATACTTTTTGTTTTCTCATTGGTGATCTTCTGGTGAGCATTTTTTGCTTATCAATTTTTTAATTTATTTTTAAATTTTTATTTTTTTTATTTTTAAACTTTATTAATCCCAGAGGGAAATTGCTCAATTTTCGCATATCCCAGTTAGGAAACTGGGGTCAGAGCGCAGGGTCAGCCAGCTTACGGAGCAGCGCCCCTGGAGCAGATAGGGTTAAGGGCCTTCCGACCAGTAACCCAGTAACCCATAGCCTTAACCGACTGAGCCACCACTGCCCCCTATATATAACAGTATGAGCTAACTTATTTAGCACAATTCTTACTTGATTTAACAATGCAACAATGTCTTACTGCACTAAAAATTTATATTTTTATGTTATAATATGTTATAATAGTTATAGTAATAATACCATTTTTTTCTGCACCCAATTCTAAATGAATTAGTAGGGTTTTTTTTTTTGCTTCACTTTTAAAATGTAAAACGTTTAATTTTATCTACATAATTTACTGACAAACATGAAAAAACAAACCTTTTTTTTTAGCTTTCTACTGTAAACAGTTAGTGAAAGTGAAAAAGAACGATCATAGGGCAAAATTATTAGATTATTATGAAATAAACTGTCAGCTCTACTCTGAGCATTTCTGGCAGAGTGAATTTCCAGACAGTCGCTATGCTTTTAAAAGTTCATCTCAACATGCTGTTTAGTGTTAATAGAAGATCTCATCAATTAGATAAGCTCTGTAAACTGCTCTCTGTGTGTATGTGTGTGTGTGTGTGTGTGTGTGTGTGCATGCTGTGTCTGTTTCACATCTATATAGACACAAGTCCTGGTAAAATGGTAGCTGTCATAAGGTTAAGGCTTTTATACCGGGTGTGTTATGTGCACAAGGCTGAAGGGCAAACACAGAACAGCAGGTGAGCAGCTCATTATGGTCATGTGAGGTCATTTTATTGGTTGATGTTTTGATAAAGGGTACAGAGGAACAGATGTAGAAATGGGTATTATTTTAGTAGTAGACAATGGCAATTCGCACCTGAACTCCCAGGTTTCATGTTTTTATACACATGTACTGTAAATTCTGAAAGCTCCTTTAGGCTTAGAGTTAGATGTTGACCTAAGTTTTTTTTCCCCCCATGAATTGATTTATTTATTGGGCAGTGGAGATGGATTACATGTAGATTATGCTGTACAAGACCATTAGGCAAATTACAGCAGATTTATAATGGCCATGAAATCCTTTGGTGATTTGCTTCCTCATGACTGTTTGTTCATTTGTGTAATTGGAATTATATTTCTGATTTAAACAATTTGCTCAGTTAATGCCATTCTTATTGATTCTCATTGTGATTCAAAGATCTACACGTTTGAAGAAGTATACAATGGACAATGTGAAGACATGGCAAGTTGAAATAAAATGCAAAAATGTTTCAGTTATTAAAATGATTCGGTAACTGTAGTAAATAAACCCAGTATTGTATGGACATAAATCCATAGCATCAATAACACAATGCATAGAAAACCTCATTCATAAAGTCAATGAGGTGTAAAACATTAAGACAGGATCATTACATTCAGTTAGACAGGACTTTACACAAATGTGTGATTCTTGATGTATTACTGAATTAATGAATCTCAGTAATTAAAAAATTAAATGGTAAATGAACTCAGACATTATATAACATGATTATTTTGCACATGTGGTTCAGGTAGATAAGGGCTTTCATACAGTGCTCCAGTCAAATGATACTGCTGTTAAACTACCCATGGAGGTTTGGGCTCCTGGTGACACACACTCAAATATGGAGGGCTCACACTGTGCACATTTATGAAGGTGCACACACTTTATATTGATGCTGACCATTGGCCTTGCGTGTTAATGTTAGCTAATAAATGAACTGTTTTTTTTTTTTGGTATGATTTTATACCATGACTAAAGCTCCTCGGTCCCGAATATTAAGCATGAACCTTTAGCTTATATTCATTGTTCAATTTAAGTCTTAAACACAACAAATGTCAAGTCTAGCAATTTATATGATCTAATGTAGTATTAGTAGAGCAACAAATCTAGCAATATGTCAGTATATACAGTCATTTTTGAATGCTGAATATATTTTAGTCAAGGTTTATGAGTAGCACAATAGAAAAGTGTTTGCCCTGACATTCAGAGATGCTAAGTTTAAATCCAGACAACACCACAGCCATCCAGAGGAAAAATGACCATGGTCTCAAAGTGGGAGGCATGGCATCCTTTTTCTAGCCTATCAATCACTGTGCGGGCATGTTATTCCACAAGTTCTGACGCGTATCTTTGTTATTGCACTCGGTTACTCACGACTCGGACGTCCATGAATT
>JAQMYL010000038.1:11043477-11056691 GCA_030014365.1 Clarias pachynema
TGAGAGAAGAGGATGCAGAGGATAGGGTTAGATGGAGGCAGATGATTCGCTGTGGCAACCCCTGAAAGGGAACAGCCAAAAGAAGAAGAAGAAGAAGAAGAAGAAAGAAGAAGAAGGAGAAAACAAACCAAGCACATTCCAAGAACATTCAAGCTCCATGCACTCAGACACACTGCGGGAATTGCACTCTGGACCTGGTGGTATATATAAACACTTTTACAGGAAGGTAGTATGTCTAAAGAAGACATTTGTTCTGTCTTACTGTCATACTGTGTGTAAGATTGTCCAGCAGCTGTGAGAATAAAGTCGAAGATGTGAAAAGAGTTTGACGATACCCCGGCCCTGCAGGGACTCATTAAAGAGCCTAATGGCTGCAGGAATAAACGACCTCCCATAACATTCCATAGATCAGCGAACCTGTCTCAGTCTGTTACTGAATGTGCTCTTTTGTTTTGTTAAGAAAGCCCAGATTGGGTTCGTGTAGGTTTTTATTTTTTTATTTTTTTAGGTGTCCTTTCTTTGACCACCACCTCTAGTGAGTCCAGTCTGGTTCCTATGACAGAGACTGCTTTACTGAGCAGCTTATTAAGCCTGTTGGAATCTACTACACCATTGCCCCAAAACAACACAGAATAAAAAAATCACACTGGCCAAACACCTCTTCTCAGGAAGTAGAGGCGACTATGTCCCTAGCCTCAGTGTTTGCAGTCCAGTCCAGCTTGTCATCCAAACCTGTTATCTGTGGGATATTTAATCTGGAACGTTAACAGACACACTTTTTAGAGTGCTAAGACATCTATTAACTTGTTAAAGATAATAAAAGGTGCTATATATTAATTAAACATTTCTTTGTTCAAATCCTCGTAGAGGCCACAATTCTAAGGCGAGTGGGGGAAAACCTATTCCAGCTGCATTGACATTTACATTATTTACATTATATATACTGTTTACCTATAATGTGTTTGCGTGGTAAGCTGTAGAAAGCCATAAGAATCTTAATATCACTGCGGTGTTGCCACAAGCTGGTAAATGGTTTGTTTTATCCCAACCACATTGCTCCTTTTCCATTCGAGTACTCTAATACAGTGCTCGGTTTATTTCCGTAGAATGTTTGTTCAGCAATACCCATTAAGTACTGAGACTGGTTTCCCCAGTGCAATATGAAAAAAAAAATCATCCAATAAATGCTCAAATAGATTTTATCTGCAAGAGTCAGTAAATTGTTATGTTAGCTTTTTGACAATCTGCAAATGTTTTTGTTCTGGAAAAGCAATAAAGAGATCCATTCAGTTACTTTTCGCATATAATGAGCCACAGAAGCCAATTTCAGACATTACCGGGGGACGTAACAATCTCCCACCAAATCTTGGCTGTGTTAACTCGTTAGAAACTAGGCCAGGCAAGGCGGCTGAGCATTTGTGTGCCAGCAGGAAGTGGGTTGGGGATTTAAGGCGTAACTTTGGCCCTCCAGTTGTAATTAGAAGCACTGCAGACGTGCCACCTGTCAGGTCCTCTCCTTCTTCACTCATCTGCATATCCCTGTGGTTTAGAGGCCATGACAAGAATCACATTTTGCAGCTTTATTGACCTTCAAGGAGTGATCATGATGATAATGATGATTTATTCTGCTGATTTAACTCCCTTTAATGGATTCTGTAAATGCTGTCTGTGTAGACCGCCATTCTATTTAAATGTGCCAAGGATCATTGAAATACCTAATTAACGCTTAGAGCCGTTATTATCTGAAGAACACACTTTTACATGTCTACATTTATCTTTGGTGTTTTTTTCAACCCGCGAACACAGCAACCAATTCAGGAGGTGTGAGCGGGATATGGTGAGGCCTTCCAGATATTTTTTTGTGAGAAATGCAATGATAGCATGGCATTTTACGGGAGACACAATGTGAGCTTCTCACAGCAAGTTATACTGTAAGAGTATTTGAAGCCATGTGTCATGCAAATTAGAGGAAGATGACCCAGTTGCCAGAGCTGAATGTTTGGATGTGTGTACTTCATTTCTGGGCTTTAGGTCTAAGCTAAAAACATTTTATATACATTGTTTACTCCCTGAGCCCACTTGTCATCCATTCCCAGGTTTTAAAAGTAGTTATGGACCAGTTCAGTAGTTACTGAGCTAATTGACCATCATCGATATTCTCCTTGACCGGTTTTAACAAGTTAAGCTGTAAACACGACATGCAGCAGATGATGCTATTACATTAAATGAAAGTTGAGTTTGGACGTTTTCTAGATGATGTACAGGTTAGATCCGATTGATCTGCATTGCATTTAATTCTGCGATGGTTAGAACAAAGTTAGCTATAAATATGCAAAATCCTGATCAAATTACTGAACCAGATAGATGAGATTAGCTGTCAATACTAGCCTGGCTCATTACATGCCTGCGGTGATTCCTTTCATGGACACCAGATTGAGACAGCCTGCTTACAATCCACTTCCCATTCCACCATCTTTATATTCACAGAGATCTCGTCATAAAACTGATCTTTTGTTCTAAAACACTTCCGCTACAGCACAAACCGTATGTATATCGTATGTTTGCGAACACCTCACATGCACAGCCGATATATGTGTACTGTATGGAGGGGCTGGGCTACCTGCAGGCAGGTATTTAATTGCATGCTCTCCATGCGATTAAATAAGATTTATCCATTTTAATGGATAATAAAAATATAGGGAGTTAATATGTGCAGGTCAGTGTTCATATTGTGGTGAGCTACCACCAAAAAAAATCAGTGTATGGGGAAACACTGGTTTATGCAACTAAAAGTGCTTAAATAATACTTACACTAAGGGGGAGGTATGTGTCTGGTTATCATGAATTATTAATTATTAATTGGTTGTTGTTAGTTAGCATGTTCGACAATCAATTAAGAAAAATATGCGAAATTTGCAACCCTGATTTAAATGAATGTATAGGTACTGTACAGTAGATGGGTAGACAAGCACAAAGTTACACAAATTAGTAAAGTTTTGATGAAGATTTATCCTCTTTGAAGTCAGCAGGTTTCTACATTTTGGGAAAAAAAGGTTGCTTCCAGATTTACTTAATTTTTTTGCAACCGATGTGTGTTTTTCCATAACAGTAGTATTGGTATGAGTTGTTTGTTTAAACACTGAATTCCAGCCACTGATTGCATTTCTGGTCAGTGAGAATGAGGGCAGGGAAAAGGATTTCTGAAGCACAACACCTCGCAAATATTTTCAATGTACAGACACTTAAATAGGACAACACTTATTCCAGGGACTTTATTATTATTATTATTATTATTATTATTATTATTATTATTAATACACAAAATTAAGGCATCTGTTTTCATACAAAATTTTCAGCACCAAGGTGATTGGCTCTTTTTACTGGATGGACAAAATGTACACATTCCCCCACTCATATTCTAGGCAGTGTCCTGGCTCTATTCGCACCATTCCGCTGCACCCAATAAGAATTGTTCAAATAAGGTGGAACAATAATTCATTTCTCTGATTAACAGCCTGAGCTGCCACAGTGAATTTGTCATCGTAGATTAGGCCAATTCAATTTGCATTTCCCATGAATCCAAATGGCCTGCTCTCCAAACACAAATACTGTATTTAATAATCCAAAATATAAATGGATAAAGATTGATAAAGAATGCTTTGAAACAATTTCTGCCACTCGATACTGTATGTTGTGGGTTGCATTAAAAAACATTTCTCTTTCCCGAATTCTGGCCACCGATTACATTTCTGATCAGTAAGAATGAGGACAGAATAAAGGAGGCCAGTTTAAGACAAAACCTTTTTGGGGGACTTTTTTCCCAGCACACTAGGAATAGTTTTTGTAAAGATCTAGTACAGTCCATCGACTTAGCAGCCATCCATGCTGCACCCAATAAGAAAAATTGCTCCAATAAGGCGAAGCAATAATTCATTTCTCTGATTAACAAATAGCCTGAGCTGCCACAGCGAAATCGTCATCATAGGTTAGACCAATTCAATTTGCATTTCCCATGAATCCAAATGTCCTGCACTCACCTATCTAATAATTCAGAAAGAAAATGGATGCAGATGGATAAAGGATGCTTTGAAATAATTTCTGACATTCAATATTTCACTTTCCCCAAATATTAATGTACTGTTATCTGTATAAGCAATATGATGATTTGTTAACCGTGGCATTTGTTAACAAAGGCATGCAGGTTAGGCTAATTGCCGTTCCCAAATTGCCCGTAGTGTGTGAATGGGTGTGTGAGTGGATGTGTGTGCCCTGCGATGGATTGGCACCCTGTCCAGGGTGTACCCCGCCTCATGCCCTAAGTCTCCTGGGATAGGCTCCAGGTTCCCGCGACCCTGAATACAGGATAAAGCGGTATAGAAGATGAGTGAGTGCTGGCAATTATACACAAACACCAAACACCAGTTCTCCTGCTTTGTTTAACCTTTAAATAGAGAAGATTGGTCAAACCTTTGGGGAAGAATCAGGGATTGTTTGGAACAAAAAAAATGATTTTCACATTCACTCTGCACAGTTTTGGCAGGTTACCTTCTTAGCATGTGAGTCAAACAGTCAGGCACAGGTGTTGCTAAGACAACCAGGCCAAACCATACCCCCTCCCTTTACACACAAACACCCAGGAGAATAGAATGGCTAGATGTCAGGGTCCCTATGGCCTACCAGAAAAAGCCGTTTTCATCATTTTGTCCAAGAAAACCAAATGCGTCTGTGCACCCCTATCCAATTTCTTTTTTTTAATTAAGTTGAATAAACAGATTTTATGATATTAACCACTTTTTAATAATATAATAATAAAATAACTTATTTAATAATCACTACAATCCTTCTTCCACCCTGGAATCTCCTGCCTGAGCTGATATTGCTCTATGAAACTGAGTAATTATATCTAAAGAGCAGATGTGTGGATAATTTACTCTCCTCTGAATCATGGGTTTGTCATTTTTCAGGCTTAATTACTCCATCTCGGTCTTTTCTTACAAACTCCACTTAAACAGATGTGAAATGGATGAATCATGTTAAGTGCTTGTCTTGGCTTTGCATTATCCTTTACTGTTGTTGTTGAAGTCTCTAGTGTCACGCAGACGAGAGACACGACCCCCAACACTCATCTGTCATGAGTAAATGAAACACCATCTGCTCACTGGCTTTTTTCACTTCCATGGCAACATTGCCTTGGCAGCGCAGGCTGTGCCAGCTTGTCCTTGATGAATTTCCAAGCAGGGCAGAGAACCAGCTCATCATTTCATCCACAAGATAAGAACAGCTGTTCAGACGCACAAAGCAATCAGTGACTCAGCACACATGCGCTTCAGACTGCTATTGATTCACTATGATGTTCAATCCAGGACTAATCCAGGTTCAGTTGTGGACAGTAAAATTGCAAACCTGGATGCTGATTGTCTAGGTCAACGTGTTTCCCCCATGGAAATGAATTAAGTTTACCTTTTAGCTCTCAGTGTGATGGTGTGCTGTGTCTCAGGTTCTGCACGAGCCCCTGATCGATGAGGACCCTGTGTTCATCACAACATGCACGGAGAGGGAGCTGCGCAAGAGGAAGAAGAGGAAGTTCAGCCTATGGGTCCGACAGTGCAGCTCCACTGGCTTCATCTGTCAGGTTAGTGGAAAACACGCTGCTACAGCCATAACGTATAGTAATATTATTAAATGCATGAAATTATAATGACCAATACAGTCACAGCAAGAGACTAGTAGTAATAAATCATATAATAGTAATCATGTAATAGTAATACAGTGTTGTGTGTGTATATATATACAGTATATAGTTTTCTGTTAATTTAAAAATGTCAATCTGTTTTGTCTTAGCTAGTCAGCTAATTAGATTTCTTAGTTAGCTAGTTAGTTTTGTTAATTTATGTTGTTAATTTATGTACAGTAGCACCTTAGTCCTGGAGGAAAGTTGTTTCATTTCACCGTGCACTGAACTATATATGGTTGAAATGACAATAAAAGCCTACTTGAACTTGAACTTTATATTAATGAATATATATGAATATAAAATGATATTAATTTGATTAACATTGTCGAAATGTTATTACTGATTGGTGTACCTAATGAACAGACATAATAGAAAAAAATCTTTATTTTTTTTAGTGTCTTGCCTGAATGATTAAGTTGTCCAATTGAGAATTGGATTGTAGTTAAGGGGAACTTATGCACTTAAAGAGAAAAACATGTGATGGCGAAAAAAATCTAACTGCTTGACCTTAATATTCAAAATTATAGCCATTATTCATATTTAAGACAAATGATAAAATTTTCAAGGTGATGTTATAGGAAAATAGCAAATGACTGGGAGCTGCCATCAAATCTCAAAGATGGGTATTCATCTACAGTATAACAGCATGTCCCAAAGTCTTTTACACTACAGATATTACTGTACTTAAGATCTTAAAAAGTTTTCAGTGCTTCGAGTACAAAAACATCATAGGAAACTGCTTAGTGATCAAACTGTAAAGTAGGTTCTGACAGTGCTTGTATATAATGCCTTCTCTTTGCAGATTTATGTACATCTAAAGGAGGGCTCTGGTCCAGATGGACTCGACACACTGAAAAACAAGCCGCAGCTCCACAGTCTGGTGGCCAGGCAGCTCTGCCAAAACCTGTCTGGACGTAACGCCATCATTTTCACCGGGCCAAGTATCACCAGTCTCAGCCTGTTCCAGGAGTTTGAGAATCAGGGTGAGCACTGCAACTCTCATCCACATACAGCCACGCGCATTTCATTTCTTTCTTTCTTCTGCTTCTCACAGTTTGATCAGTTAGTATAATTGGCTGTAGAATGGGAATTTGTTCGCATTTGTTAGACATGAAATATGATCTTGGTTTAGGCAGCACTTTCTGTTCTAATCTCTTCATCCAGCAGCTGTTTCTTAACTCTTACAGTTTTGCTGACATTCTGGAAATGTATAAATAGAGAGATTCAAATGTGTTTGATCTTCAATTTTCAGTGGAATAATTTTATCATATCTACTTTAAATGGCTGAAATGAATCAAAATCTACTTAAAGTCGAAGAGGAACTTTTACTCAAAAACCTAAAGAGGGCAGGGATTGACCTAGATAACACAGACGGTACCACATTTATAAATGTATTTTGACAGGGACTGGTGGATCTTATCGAGACCTAAATAAATAAAATATGAAAATATCTATCTGCAGTGCTTCTGTGCTTTATATTCTAAATCAATATTAGATGCTAAATATATGCTAAATATTATAATTACTGTATATTCACAGGTTCACATTCTGCCAGTTAAGACCGCTAGTTTGAATATGAATGCTATTTTGGTCCCTTATTCAAGACTCGGGCAATGAAAGTAACTAGCTTTAATCTAAAACAAGTCCATATTATAAATAAGGAAATCTTAGCGGTGAGATTAGTGTCATTGATTGAGGATTTTGTTGTTTTTGCTAGAAATCTGAAAATGAAGTTGTTAGATTAGTCATTTTCAACACATCCACTTTAATTCAGAAAATTCTGTTAATTAGGGCAGGGGGTACTCCAGGATGAGAAAAACTGAGGGAAAGAACAGCTGCATAAAATTGTACTAAAACTGCATCTACTCATGCATCACCACATGACAAGTAGCTGTTTTCGTGTTCTGTACATAATTAATGGCCCTGCTTTTTGTTTTTCCTTTTTTACTAAAGCGTTCCAATGTTGTCACTGATATAATATCCTCAGCAGTCAGCAGGTCAACATGATGATATGATTATTAATACCAACAAAAAATAGAATATTATCAGTACTTCACAACACTGACCAACTTATCAACAGAAATAAGCCAGTTATATGATGAAACCATCATATGGTTTCTTAGCAACCATTTTAATTTTCTATTTCTCTATTTCTCTTCTATTTACTTAGGTACTTTATTTAAATTTACAGTATGTGTGTATTGTTAACAGCCCCATATTTGCTCGCTAAGCCAATATCTCACAGTGTACACCATGTACTGTAGTGCCATTTAAGATTAAACGTAAGACCCATTTTTAATTGATCTTTTCATCTTTTCTTAGTACTGTACTAGAATACAAAATCCAAATATTGTTCATGCATACAATTTGCGTGATTTATGTTGGTCAATTACATGAAGTGTTTTTGGTTGGTTGAGCTAATCACCATTTCCCATTCGTCGTATTGTAAAATTCCAGGAAACTGATGTTAGAGGTCTTACTCTCGTTTTCGCTGTGTGTAGATATCTACTGCTGTGGGCTACTAAGCACTAGGAAGAGTGACTGCACCGGTCTGCCCGGATCCATGCTGCGTAACCCTGAGGGCCCCCAGCAGCGTGGCCAGTCCCACATCAAGATGAAGGGCAACATGTCACTCATCAGCTGGTACAACAAGGGCAACTTCCGGTTTCTCTCCAATGCCTACTCACCCATCAAGCAAGGTATATAAAGGGGAACTGAAACAAGCAGCTCTTGTGGGGAACTCATGGGAACTCAAAGGTTTTATGCTAGTAACTGGATGTTTGGGAGTTCAAATCCCAACAGCTTCAGGGTTTAACAGCTTCAGGGTTTAACAGCTTCAGGGTTCCTGGCTTGATCATGAGATCATACACATTGTTCTCCCTGTGTGTGGGGAGGTTTCATTTTTTTTTACAGAGAGCCACAACTTTCTCCAATTTCCTGGGCTGGCTTCTGTCTTGCTAAATATTATCAGCCATTTTCAAAATTTCACAATGCTCATATCAGCCGAAACATTATGAACAGTTACAGGTGAAGTGATAACTTTGCATATCTTGTTACAATGGCACCTGATGTTTTGACTTTAACAAGGACCAAATTGTGAATTCAGTTCCTGACTAGCAGGTCTTGTGAGAGGTTTCTAGTCTGCAGCGGTATCAAAAGTGGACCAAGTAAGGAAAACCGGTGAACTGGCAACAGAGTCATGGGTAGCCCAAGGCTCACTGATGCATGTGGAGAGCAACTGCTGGCCTGTGTAGTCTGATCCAATAGAAGAGCTACTGTAACTTAAATTGCTGACGAAAGTTAATGCTGGTTCTGATAGAAATGTTCTTAAACACATGTTGCATCACAGTTCAATGGGTATAGAGTCAGGATGGCCATGCTGACCCATGCGGGCATGCTCCCTTGCCTGGGGAAGAGATGGCACCAGGATGCATTATGATAAGAAGGTAAGCTGGAGGTGGCAGTGTGATGCTTTTGCCAATGCTCTGCTGGAGAAACCTCCATTGAAGATGTTACTTTGACAAAGACCACATATCTAAACATTGTTGCTAATCACGTACATCCCTTCATGGAAAGGATATTCTCTGATGGCAGTGACAACTTTCAGCAGGATAATGCCCCAAAGACACTGAAAAAATACTCCAAGCATGGTTTGAGAAACACAACAGGTTCAGGATATTGACTTGGTCTCTCCAGATGTTAGTCAAATCGAGCATCTGTGGAAAAACAGATCAGATCCAGGAGACCACACAGGACTTGAAGGATCTGCTACTGATGCCCATGCCTCGATGGGTCAGGTCTGTTTTGGCAGCAGAATAGGGGCCTACTCAATTTTAGGCAGGTGGTCATAATGTTGTGTCTGATCAATGTCTGTGTGTGTATAGAAAATGGACGTTGTCTGATGATATCAGCGGTAGGATTCTACAAAATTATTGGAGTACAAAAAATCTCATTAAATGGCATGTACAGTAGGGAAACTGCCTTAAGGTATCTCTGTTCAGAACAGCAGCCAAACACAGCACATTCCTAGTAAACACGCCACAATTGTGCACATCATGTCACTCTATGCAATTATAACAATGCAAGTCTTGGCCTCCACAAACCAGAGAACCCTAATATCTTTACACGTTCCTGGCCTCAAGCTTCAGGATTCATGTGCCAGTTCCAATCAGAACAAAAACAACGCTGTAAGCTCATTAGAGGCCAATACAGTATAGCAACTGGATAAAAACAGTTCAATTGACAGAATTTGCTGATGGGAGTGAGTGTGTTAGTCAGATTTCCTGTATCACTCCGGAAAAGCAAGTGTTTTTCCAGTTCACAATTATTGACAAAACTGATCAGATTAGTTCACAAATTCTAAAAAGCAGGCTCACAAGACTACAAGAGGGCTGGCATAAGACCAGGCAATTTTCCAGCCGGAATTAATGATGCTTTTAGTCATTACTTATAATAAGATTAAAGTAGTGGATTAGAGTAGTAAATTAAATACACAGCATCCTCATTATAGTTTTGTGTGCTTTTCTGCTGAGAAGTTAAATGAAGAGTAAACATTATTAGAATGTCTTTGAGCTTTGTTTGATTTATGGGTGGAATGGTGATGAGTCAGTTTAACAGCTTCAGGGTTCCTGGCTTGATCGTGAGATCATACACATTGTTCTCCCTGTGTGTGGGGAGGTTTCATTTTTATTCTCCACTTTTCTCCCACGCCCCCAAAAACATGCTAGCAGGAGTACTTGCTATGCTAATTGCTATGCTAATTTCTTTCAACCGGTAAAATTATAATATATCAGCTGATATTACCAGCTCCTAAAATGAATAGTGGTATTATAATACGTTAATAGTATAAAGTATATATTATGTGCGTAAGTACTGTATTCTGTGTAAAAAAAAAAAAAAGTTTAATGCTACAGTACTTCGAATGCATCTAAGCAGGAGTTTCAGAGCAGACTCCAAATACAGTATATTGTGTATACACCAAACCGCAGAAACTGCAAACGTTTGCTAGTTTCCTTTCAGGAAGCATATTTTTTTGTGTGTCACGTTTTGTGCTGGTGCGCTGAATGAACGCTTCAGATTCTAATAGATTATGACACACAAACCTCCAGCACTTTATGCTTTCTGTCAGGCTTTCATTCGATGACTTGATGATTTCTGACTGCTGTTTGATGTGAGATACGTCTGTCAATTTGCTGGTGATAGATTTGCTGGTGAGAAAACCAGAGGATTTTTTTTTTAATCAACCAATTCTGCATACTGCATTCTATGCACATAAATTTCTGCCTAATTTGCAGAAAGAAATAATACACTTCTTGTATCCCATTAATGTGTGCAAAGTGTTGGCAGAATTTCAGTTATTCTGATGCTAACCCAGTTCTAGGATTTTAAGCTTGGCGTATAACTAGTTGTAATGATTGGAGCATCTCTTTTGGGCTATTTTTGAACATACCAACACATGGGGAAAGTACAGTACTTAGGTTATAGCAACCCTGGGAAGTCTACATATTGCTCCAGGCAAAGACAGTGTTTTGGTTGTTACTAGACTAAGTGATGATGCAGCTGTGGAAAGATGTACAGTATGCCATAGAAAGAATAGCAGCTGAAAAAATAATAAGGAAAATCTTGTACAGTACAGTAACTCAGCCTTGATGCGAAGAAAAGGTGAAAAAGACTGTGTAGATTCTTATTGCTTTTCAATGAAAGTGGTAGCATATTTCTGTGCTGTCCACAGCACAAACTAATCCACGAATCTGCCTAGTAATTTTCTCAAAAACTAAATACGTTCTCATAGGGTGTGGTGGCTCAGTTGGTTAAGGCTGTGTTTTAGTCATGTGTCATGATCAGAAGGTTGGGGGTTCAAGTCCCAGCAGCACCAAGTTGCCACTGTTGATCCTAAATTTAGACTTCAAAATAAAACCATCTGCCTTTGGGTGACACCAGATAGCATGATTATACAAGGGGCATTCATGTCAAACTGAGACTTGAGATGAAATTTCTCATGAATGGAGATTTTATGCACAGTACAGTGATGAGACACTTAGCCGCAGTAAATCCTTTAAATAGTGCAAACATTTTAAAGAAGGCTGTGCATCCATGATTGACGATCCCAGCCGAGCTGGCTCGGAGCACTTTGCAGTCCTTCATGTGATGACTCTTGCCAACTTCCGGAAGAGATGCATCTGTCTGTGAAAACTGTTTGCCTCATTAAAGGAGTTCCTGGGAGGCCAGTGTTTCAGACATGAAGCAGGACGTCCGATCTAAAATCTCAGTTTGACTTGAACACCCTAAATAATTACATCATTTTACAAGAGTAATTAGTACTAAAGATGTTTAAACAGTGTTATGAGCATTATAGTCTTTAAGATTAGAGTAGCAGTTGAGATTATCCATTGAAGAAAGAGTGAGTATTTGGGAAATGAACTGTAGACTCTTTATGCTCTAAATAAACATAGCATTCTGTCAGTAGGAAAGATCAAAGCCAAACTGTAACACATTTCTAGGATTCATATGCAATATGTAACAATATAATCACAATCTGTTATTTTGAAACATATCATGCAACACAAGTTAGACATTCTCTATGGCACAGAGTACTCAGGAAGAAGTCCTCAATTTTTTACTTACTTTTGAGTGGAGTAAAAATAAAAAGTATCCTCTGATAAAAAAAAGTAAAGTACAGATACATGAACTATGTACAAGTACTCAGTTACATCCCACCTCTGAAAGTCAGGGATACAACTCATTTAAATACTGTATATATTAACTGAGGGACATAATGCTGTAGGTCCTGATGCAGATAAGGAGACACATCTCTTCATTAATACTGAAGACACAGCAGGACAACGAAGAGAATAAATCTGCATCCAGATCTCATTATAGTTGCAGTCGCCTTCCGCATTGTATTTGATCTAGCCATAATTTACTGTGATTATAAAAGCTCCTTAATGTGACAGAAGTGAGCTCATGCTGCATGCAGTGCATCTAATGATAAGTTGTTTACATCCAGTGGCAATGAGTTGGAGTCCTGCACGCATGTCGGACTGTTTAAATAACACACATGAAAATCTGCTGTACTGCAACCAATGGAAGACTATAACATATCAAGTCCTTTCTCTGCATGAGTGGATTTGCGAATCTGTTATATCTAAATAACATATCTGAAATGATGTTACTGTAAGTAAAATATTAACATATTTACTGGAGAATCACAGCGCTGTATTCAGAGATGAGTTAAACGTATTGAGACTTTAATGCTAAACATGCAAATATTTGTATTCACACCTCGGATGTGACTATGGGCTTAAGTATGGGTACATACCTAGGGTATTCCGAGGCTTTAGGTTCCCCTCGTGCTGCTGGGACATCTCTGGCCCCTCGAGGTGTGACTCCACGGCGCATTAGTTCAAGTACTGGAGAAACAGATACGTCTTGAGTCGTCGTTTAAAGATAGTCAAAGTCTCTGCTGTACGGACATCTAGAG
>JAQMYL010000038.1:11056791-11078294 GCA_030014365.1 Clarias pachynema
AAGAGAGAAGTGATACCAGGCGATAGTTGTTAACTTCTGATGGGTCCAGGCAGGGTTTCTTGAGGATGGGAATAACCCTTGCCTTCTTCAAAGCAGCAGGAACATGACCAGATGATATGGAATGGTTGATGATGGTTGTGGTGAGATGGCCGGGAGCATTGTGGAAGGGATTGGGTCTAATAAACAGGTGGTGGGGTTAGATGACGAGATGATCTGCTGAATCTCATCAGATGAAAGGATCTGCTAAGGGAGGGAAGGGAAGGTACTGAGGTTCTGCTGTAGGAGTTTGGTTGGGCGTGAAGGACTGGCGGATTGCTGCAATTTTCCCATCGTAGAATGTGGCAAAATCGTCAGCAGTCAGCGAGGAAGGGCCAGGAGGAGTCGGTGGGTTGGGTAGTGAGGAGAAGATGTTGTGGAGTTTGCCAGGATCATGTGCAGAGGCTTCCAGCTTTTCTCTATAGAAGGTAGTTTTGGCAGAAGTCACATCACATGAGAATTTGGAGAGAAGAGTCTGGTAAGAGACAAGATCTGCATCAAGCTGCGATTTCTTCCATCTTCTCTCTGCAGTTCTTAATTCTCTCCTGTTGTTGCATAGTACATCAGATAGCCAAGGAGCAGGACAAGACGTCTTCCTTGGTTTAGATGACAGCGGACAAAGGAGATCTATGGATGAGGAGAGAGAGGAGAGGAACGTTTCAGTCGCAGTCTCTAGTGGTAGAGAGGAGAAGGAGTCTGGGTCTGGGAGGGATGATACTGTAGGGTGCATGAAGACACAGAGGACAGAGTGAAGGTTTCTGCGGGTAAAAGAGGCATGTAGTTAGGTTTACATAGAATAGGAAGGGTTATGGTGAAGGATACCAGGTAATGACCAGATTTATGAAGAGGAATAGTAGTGAGATAGGGTTGTGGTCCTTGCTCAAGGCTTCAAGAGTGGCAACTTGTTTGAACCACCACTGCCCCTGTAGTGAGGTTATGGCTGATCAGTTTAAGTCATGTGCACAATTTAAGTGTATGCTGAATAAATTGCAATTACACGACATTACATCATGTAAACACCTTCTCAAATGACCTACATTTGTGCATGGTGACTATAGTTTTGGCGTCATTCATTAGACCAGTGGCTCTCAAACCAGTCCTGAGTTTGTTCATTGTAGGTTTTCATTAATACATCTTTATGCTCTGGTTTTAGGTGTGATCATCAAGAGGAAGAGCGGAGAAATTCCTTGTCCTCTGGCTGTGGAAGCTTTCGCTGCACATCTCAGCTACATCTGCAAATACGATGACAAGTACAGCAAGTGAGTTTACTGTGTTAGTTACTGCTCAATACATGGTGACCCCCTCAAAACATGTCCTAGACAACGCTATCAACAGTAATATTCTTTCTTTAAAGTCTGTTTACTGTACTGTATGTTGCAGCACACTGTACGAGTCCTTATGTAAGTGGATGCTATGGAAACCGATAGACATTTGCACTTGTAAAACTGGAATTTACATTACATACACAGTTTCCTAGTTGATATTTCCAAACTGTCCATAGTGTATGACTGAGCATGTGTGTGTGTGTTTCCTGTGATAAGTTGGCACCCTATCCAGGGTGTTGCTCAATTTATACACTGGGATAGTCTCCAGACCTCCATGAACCTACACAGGATAAGTGGTATAGATAATGCATGTATTTATAGCTCTTCCAGATACAGTATACAGTATGCACTGTAGCAGCCGCGGAAGCTCCAAAATCTTATTACCAGTGTTGTGAATGATTTATGCAGGTACTTCATTTTCCACAAACCCAACAAGACGTGGCAGCAGGTCTTCTGGCTCACCATCAGCATCGCCATCAACAACGCCTACATCCTCTACAAGATGTCCGACGCGTATCAAGTTAAACGTTACAGCCGTGCCCAATTCGGCGAGAGGCTCGTCAAGGAGTTACTGGACTTGGATGACTGCTCACCTACAGAGTGAAGTGACCGCATGCTGTCTAACACGCACATCTACACTCCCACCCACACACCCACACACCAACACACCAACACACAGCCAATCAGGCATAGACAATGACAGCCACCGACCTGAGGCTGTTAGACTTTTCCACACCTTGTGTCTGTGACAAATCAAAGCCGTGCCAAGTGTATTTAAAATCATCAGTCCTCACAGTCTCTCTATGATAAACCTCCCTCCTACTCTACACCACAGGACCCTGTATATACAGTAAGCCACCCGACTGTCTGTGTCCTCCTGCTGCATGATGAATGTGAGCGTACAACCCTGTAAGTGTGTAATGATTTTTATGACATAGTGTTTGTGCAGTCTGAAAACTGTTTTGTGGATTTGCTCCTGTCCGTCGAACGAACAACACGCATCATTGATTTACAAAAAAACAAAAAAAAACAAGGAAATCAAAATACACACAGCGATGAAGATTCAAGAAGAAAATGAAAAAAAAAAACATCATTTCAAAAAGTCATGTCCATTCATTGAAACGGAAGCTTGAAAGTCTTCCAAATTTTCTCGTCTTTTTTTTTTTTGTAATGTAGCTTTATTTTAGTATACCTGTTACAGTTGAATGCAAAAGTTTGTATACCCTTAGGACAAAATGACTTACAGCAGCAGGATATTTTGTGTGTCAGTGTGTGTGTGGTTCGTTAGCGTGGAAAAACTCTAATAATACATACGTACATATTAGTACTGTATGAAAATAATCTAAAAAATTTTTTTTTTACCCTACTAAGTAACTGTCGTTCCATGTCGTTTTTAACTTTATAAACTAAACTTTTTTTCGGCTGCTCCCATCAAGGGGGCGCCACAGTGGACCATCTGATCCACACACAACTTGCTAGAGGTTTTTACGCCAGATACCTTTCCTGAAACAACCCTCTCTTTTTTCTTATTTAATTCTTTTATGGGGATTTTTCCCAGATTTTCTCCCGAATTTACTCGTGTCCAATTCCTCCCCGTCACTAGGGGGCTCCCACGTTAAGGCTACTACTACCACTCAGTCGGGAGGGCCGAAAACTATCACGTGTTTCCTCCGAACTACATGACGCCAGCCGACCACATCTTTTCGAACTGCTCACTTACGCACCATTGGGGGCGGCGTAACACACTCGGAGGACAGCGCTATCCACTCCTTCAGACACCCCTGATTGGCTGTAGAGCCGTGATTAATGTGAGAGAGTACCTCTCATCCCTCCCCTCTGAGAGAGCTCGGCCAATCAACTCTCTCTAGACCTCTGGCTGCAAGATGTTACAGCATCCGCGATCTCCGGATGATAGGGCGAGCACTTTACCACTGCGCCACTCGGAGGCCTTCCCTTTCATTTCTCTAACCTGGCATGGGACTGCATGCAGTGGTTGGGTAGCATGGGGTGTGGCAACCCACCAACAGCAGGACTCTGACCTAGATCCTCAGACCAACAACCTAGACACCTTAGCAGCCTGAACCACTTTTTTTTTTTACCTTATACGTTATACGATTACGTTATAATCTTTTTCGCATGCACTGAAAAGCTTTAAATTAGCCCTGAATTTTAATATTTAAACCACACATTTCCCCTGACACATCTCTGTTCTGGCTCTGTTGGAATAATTGGCCAGGCTGTACCCATCCTTTCGACAGCTCCCTTAAAATTCTGTCAGGCACCAGGCACAGGTTTTATTAAACTCAAGTCACATCAAAACTTCTTTTTAAATGGAATTCATATTTTATGTGTAAAGGTGCCAGAAGTTAGAGTTATGCCATCGCATTTACCTTTTTAATTTTGGGGGTGTCTGTCTCTCCACTGATATACACACATACTGCTAAGATTTTCTTTCTCATGCTCGCATCCTTTATAATATTTTTACTATATACCCAGAAACCTGTTGGGTCTAAAAACCTTTGCATTTAACTGTAAACATTTTTTATTTCAGTGAAAGTGATTTACCTGATTTAAAATACGGCCACATGTGAGTGAATTATTAAACCAACATGCACTTTCCCTTTTGATTTTTTGCACATTGTATTCTAAGGGAAATGAATAAAACAAACCAATATAACATGACGACTCCAAATAAATGTGTAACCAGATTTGCCGCATCCCGCCGAGAGGAATATGAGTTTATCTGGAGATTCCCAGGCCGGAAGATGTGATCGTGTGCTCTTTGTTTCACTATTATTATCCAAATTATTATCCATTATTATTCATGTCAACGCAGGAGCAAATGAGGGTAAATGAGACAAACACAGATTGTCCAGTAAATAGATTTTTATCATGTTAGGGTTGATGTAAACATGTTGGTAGGCTGAGTAAAGTTATCACGGGACTGAATTCTGCTGATTGTCTTCTGATTGTCTTGTGAGAACGAGCGAAGACGACAGGACTGGTTACAAAATGGCAACGAGATGCTTATTTAATTTGAATTGATTCACTTTAGATTGTCCAAGCTGCTCTGTCGGTCATTTCAACCACCAGTGTAATGCTCTGACGGGTATGTGGCTGGATCTTTCTCTGAAAACTGTATCAGGACATTCATCAAGAAACATGATGAATGATGTTTTTATAGTGAAGACTCTGAAGATAATAATCTGAAGATTTTCAGTAACACTTTACTGTAAGGCTATTTACATCTTAGGATCGAACAAATCAGGAACCCAGGACAAGCAGATTTCACATCCAGACTTTATTGTTGTTGTAATTATAGTTGCTAGATAGACAAGAATTTGTTTTGTAAAAGTTTTATTTGGCACGCATGTAAACTTCCATGTTGTGTGATTCACCTTGAATGTTCTGACTCTAGTGTGGACGTTTGAATCTGGAAGGCGGATTATGTACCATGCGTGAACGACAGACTCTGAATGAGATTCAGAAGCAGAAACATGCAAGTGTTGAAACTGATGCTCGCCAGATTATCGAATAATATTTCCCATAAGATTAATGGACAGAACACTTCAGCTAATAGCCAAAGAGTTTACTTATCACAATCAAATATTCATTCGTTTTATAGTCTGTGTTAATCAGAGGTGGCCAGTAATGGAGTACTGAAGTATTTTTTGTATGTGATACTTTTTACTTCTACTCGCTACGTGAGTACTTTTACTCTTTACAGTTTAAATAGTGACTTGTTACTTTTCAGATGACGATCGCACAAAAGTGCATCAATGTTCTAATCGAAAACATAAGTGTACAGTATACGCTTTCACTCGCACATATTACGACTGATCTAGACCCCATGTAGGAAAGGACAGAAACGGGTTTGATTTCCACCTCGGGTCTGTGTGCATGGAGGTTGTAGGTTTGATGTGCATGTGCTTGGTGGGTTTCCTCTAGGTACTGCGGTTTCCTCCCACAGTCTAAAGACATGCACAATAGGCTAATTGATGTTTCCAAATTGCCCATAGTGTGTGAGTGTGTATGTCCTGTACTGGATTGGCACAGTGTACCCGCTTCATGCCCTAAGTCCCCTGGGATAGGCTCCGGCTCCCCCTTTTTATACAGGATAAAGCACCAAAGTGATTAAGGACAACGGATCCCATCCACTTTCCCATTCTTTTTTCTTTCTTTTTTTTTTTTTTTTAAATCTTTGTCAAATCTTTTTTTCCATGTTTTGATGCACCCTTTAACCTTATTGTATTCAGTATGCATGCAGTATGTCTATGTTTAATTGCATAGACTACTTACAGTACATTATACAGGGTAGCAATGGGAGCAACTAGTTAAGCTACCATATTAATGAAAAGAGGCTAACAATGCTACCAATTAACGTCAAATCTTGTCGCTATTCATTTCTACTTCGACTTGCACATTGTTTTTATTAACAGCTTCAACTTTGAGTTTAAAATACTTTAAAATATTGTTTATCATATGAATAGATATCCTGAGAAAAAGTTTTTGTGGAGTACTTGTACTTAAAGTACATTTTAGAGCATGTACTCATACTTCAACTTAAGTGAACATTTGAAGTGATCGTTTAAAATAGTTTTTTGCTGAATACTTTTACTTGAGTATTGAGTTTCTGTACTTTTGCCACCTCTGATATTAATATGTTCTCTAACTAGCTTGCCATACATTATTAAAATATTTAAGTTATAAAAACCACTGGACCATCTGACCAATTTTTAGGTATATATGCCAAGAAATAACATTTATACTCAACTCATAGCCCTCAATCAAAGTGTTACTGAAAATTCACTATTGAAAAATATATATACAGTATATATAATAACAAAAGCAATATTGTAAGTTCTGCTTTGTACACTTGTAGTTTTGCTTCTAGTTTCTTCCATATCACTGTGCGATGGCTTATACGACACTGACCCCCTGACTGTGTGTCAGATAAATGCCAAAGGATTGCAGCTGCACTTAGATTGGTGGATGGCAAATAAGTAAAAAAAGTGGAAATGGGAACAAATTTGTCTAAATACAAGAGAGCAGCTCTATCATACTTTATTGCTCTTAAAGATATGGACTCCAAACACACTGAAACCATGTCAAATCCCTTTTCATCTGTTTTCCACTTACGTTTAGCCTGGACCTGTTAACCACATCACTGCTTTATTGCCATTATCGCTTCTGTCCCACATTTTCAGTAGCGAGGGAAAGAATCAGCATGTTGAAAAGAGGCAGTTAAATGGGCGGCATGTTTTCTTTAAGGTCAGTCTGTACAAAGTAGGATGATATATATGGTGTAAATTAAACATATTTTATACCTGTATTTTCTTTTTGAAGGCAAAATTTATAATCTTTTTTTAAATGTCCTTTTTAAATATAATATTAATGCGATCTGTAGGAGGTGTGCACAGGACCTTTTATTATTATTGTTATTTCTTCCCAGTTATGCCCAAGGAATTTTGACCCATCGTGCCCAATTCCAAAATAATTTTGACCTATCCCAAATACTACTCATTCCTGAAGGAATTGTGGCCAATTTCATGCCTGAAAGAATTCTGACTTACCCATCTCGACCTTAAAGCAATTCTTTTTATTCTTCCCACTACCAAAGAAATTCTGACCAATCATTTCAGCTCCCAAAAGAATTACTGCTGACTCCCCAAATGAACTGACCAATCCTACCTAAATTACTTTATACCAATCCTCCCCAAATTGCAGAGGGCATCACATCCCCTCGACTCTGCTATCGAGGGAATTTCGATCACTTCCATCTGAACAAATTCTAATCAATCCCACCAACTTCCAAGGCAACAAACATACCCCACTTGTTGCAAAACTCATTTTGACTTGTACCCCTCCAACCTGCTCTTGAAGTAATTCTGATTATTCCAATCCATTTTTCCCAATTCCAATCCCAATCGAACGGACAAAGCGGGAAGTGCAGAAGGAGTTATCTCCAGTCCTGTCTGATGCCAAGGGAATATCAACCTCTCCCTTCTACCCATCAATTGCACCATATGGAATAATGTTTGATCCTGCCCACTTTAAAAGGAGTACTGCCTGATCTCAAAAAGAAACTGGGACCGATCCTGGCCCCACCACAAGGAATTTTGAAAAATCCCATTCCCTCCCAAAGAAATTGTAACCGATCCTGCCCACTTCCCTAGGAAATGCGAGGAAGTGTCCTGTTTTTTTTTCTTGAGGGCTCTCGATGTTCCTGATGCACACCTCTAATTTCAAGTGATTAACACTGTATACGTTTGAAGATCTTATAGGAATTAGGAGGTTCTGTTTTCACCCAACTAATGATACTGTATATGTGTTATTAGCCAGGCAATAAATCCATGTTGAAAGGTTTAACACAAGAATTGCTTTAATTAGGAATTGATTATTATGTCCTTGATATGTTAAATCACAGAAGTGTCAGATAGCACCTTATAATTCTAAGTTGTTTTTATTCCTTGTCTTTTTATTTAAACACTTTTAATGTGCTACCTTTTTTTTTTTTTTAAAACTTGAGTGCAGTGTCTTTGCACTGCTGACCAACTGTATCTCCAGTAAGCAAATGCATAGATGCCACTAATACTCATTTCTTCTGATGCAACAGATGATCTGAAAATACGAATGAATGGCTTTATGGCATTAGTACCACACTTCCTCTCACTATATTGTTCAAACAGCGGCATTCGAGGAAGAGAATGGATTCCACTGATAGGACATTATGATGAGCCTGTGTGAATCTCATCACTCTTCTGTCCACATGAGAGTTTAGTTTTGGGAATCCTCAGGGTTTTGACACTGAAGTGCAATAGATTATAAACTGGATGAGGAAAAGGATATTAAAACACTGGTTGGGGTGCTTTTTTTTTTTTTTTCAAACCATGGCTACTGCAGGTGATTAAAAAGATTGCAAATATAGCATGATAATACCTGTACCTATAAAGCCAAACCGTATCCTCATAGGCTGCTAATTATCTGTGGCAAACCCATGGACATATGTGCAGGTGACTGGCATCAAAGCTGAGCATCTACAGTGTGGGAGGGGGAAAACATCTGTACACAATTCATTAATTATTATTTGTTAGTACTCATCATTAACATTGGACCAAATGTAAAAAAAGAAAAGAAAAGAAAAAAGATTTTAACATTGTACATAATCTCTTATCTCTGATGTTCCACAGCAATGAATGACTGTAGTGGCTGTACTGTGTGTTGCTGTAAAACCTTTTGTGTGTCTTCTGGTGGTGAATGTTAATTAAGAACCTATGCGCAAATGTTTTGTGTATTTTTACCCATGACAAGAACACACCTGTCTGATCTTTCCTTCACCCTTTTCTTCTCACCGTTATTAGTGTAACTTTACACCAATTTGCACACAAATAAATGGACATGACTCTTTTGGGTTCTTTTTACACCATTCACAGTGCAAACGTGAATATAGTTCTGTTATAAGCTGCTAGTGTGGTCTGAGGTGGTTAAAAAAAACAACCCTTAATTACAGTACATGTAAATTAATAATCTGTGAAAAGCTGTAATGCTTTGAATTCTTCTTTCAAGTACAAACTACAAGTGTATGTACAAATGTCTGACACTAGCGTAAGTAATTACATTAGGTTTGTGCCTCTTTTACTCAAGGAAAATGGAAAACAGTTCACTAATGTGAACTAACAAAAGTTACATTCTTAATCTCTTAAATTTTAGTTAGCATGATAATTGATGAATGCTATCAGCTACCTGTAAAACCAGTTTCATTAATACAGTACAGCTAGCTATCTAGCATGATAATAACTGATCAATGCTAACAGCTAGCTGCACAACCTGTTTCGTTAATATTGTACAGGTAGTGAATGATAACAGCTAGCTGTACAATATCAATGAAAGGTTGTGCAGCTAGCTGTTTGCATTCATAAAACAGGTTGTACAGCTAGATGTTAGCATTCATCAGTTATCATCATGCTAGCAAGCTAGCTGTACAGTATTAATGAAACAGGTTGAAACGCTAGCTAGCTAGCATGATAATAATTATGTAATTATTTATGTGATTAATGTTGGTCTTCGTTAATCAGACTTTTCTATCACAAAAATCCCTGTGGTGTAACAGGTTGTTCAGCTAGCTGTTATCATTCATCAATTATCATCATGCTAGCTAGCTAGCTGTACAACCTGTTTCATTAATACTGTAATATGATAACTGATGAATGCTGCAGTAACAGCTAGCTGTCAAATGTAATGTTTAAAAATATAAGGAGTAGAAAAAGAGAAAATGAACATTACCATGACAAAGTAATAGTGCTTCATTCCTTCTCAGATCTGAGCATAGTAGCTAAAAGGGTCACATATACAACCAAGTTTGGCTTTTTGTGTATGATTTCTTAAGGACATCATGTGCTGTAACACAAACATCACAGGGATTTTTGTGAAAGAAAAGTCTGATTAACGAAGACCAACAGAGGTCTTTGGATTGGTGATGACCTGCTGGAAGGATTTACTCGGATTACAGTATATTTCTCTCAGTTGATGCAATTTTCAAAATTTTCATGGAGGGAAGTCTATCTGTATATACACACTTCAGCAGTTGTTATCTATGGTATGTAGTACTTTTTTAGTACTACAATATGATTCTCCCATGTAAGCAGGCTATAATGACATGATAACATATAGATGCCTCTAGATGAGTCAAGATGGCAGTTGTTTTAGCTCTTGCTTCTGAGGTCAGAAGCCAAAGATGATGACACAGCCATAGGTGTTCTATACATCAATTCGAATCCCACACTCAGCCAGTGATTATATTCACACATTCTTTCCATTAAACACGACTGATTATATATAAACTTTTATTTAAGTTAATTGTTTCCTCATTCAAAGTAAACCTTTCACCATACCTATAAAACAAAAGGACATATATAAGCGCTGTACAGTTAACCAAATCACTAGTTACTGCAATTGTACGTGTTTATATGTACATGCATGGACATACAGATTGTATATACACACACATACAATTTTACAACTGGTGACCCCGTCACAGCTCCCCGTCTTTAAATGCAGACAAGGCTGTTCCTTACTGTGAGATACGGGTCATGATTTCTGTCAATGCTCTAGTTTTGAAGTACGCTGAGACAACTGAACCCAACAGGAATTAACTTTGGCACAGTGTACTATGTAAACATTTATTCCAATTCAGATTCATAAGCAGTGGACTTCTCACAATTTGGCCCTAGTTTGGTTTTGTTTTTTTTTTGTTTTTCTTTTTGACATCATATAAAGATTTCTTTTCATAATGTACAAAATCGCTCAAATGTTGGCAAAGTGATGGCGAAATGATCATAGGCAGTTGTATTTCACCAGTGAAACTCAACAAGAGCGTACTTTCATTTGCCTTCTATAAAAAGCCCCTCCTATAAAGGGCACAGCATCCTTTCTGACGTTTCCAACTCTGCACACAAGGAATGCAAACACGCGCAGGTCTGATTTCTTTTACCCTGATTCAGCTAGTCTCACGCCAGAGCGTCATTGAAGAACTCAAAGCCAACAAGGCTTCAACTTGTCTTAGTGTCCTCAGGTTCACTTCTAAGGACGTGTGGAAAAGATTGCCTGTAGCTGGAGGAATACAGGGTGATATAGTGGAATCTAAATTATTCAGGAAGAAATTGAACATGTGATTACAGTTTTTCTGAAACTCATCAGTATGTGTCCTAATCTAGAATAAATTACGCTACAGGGCTATGCTCAATCAGACACACACCAAAGTCAAGAAAAAAAAAAACTGAACTGTAATCAAAGCTCATTGTTTTGTATTATTTACAAGAGTCGAACCAGAACCACAGCATCGTGTGAAGTACCGTAATGAATACCAGGATCTAGGTAAGGTAAAAAAACTAAAAATAAAAATGAAGTATGTATGACAAAGAGAAACGCACACCTACGGCATGGAGTTCTTTTTTATCTCCAAGGTCCAACTATTTCCAGCCCTGACTGTGAGCTGCACAGGACAGGTACCCTTTCTGTTTACAGTAGCATGGATAGAGTCAAAGGCAGTCAACCTAAATCACTGAATAACCGAAGGACATACAATAAAACAATAAGAAATCAAGTAAAATATAAATGTGCAATATACAAATTAAACCATCTGAAAACATTTCCTGTTTCTTGTTTCGGGAAGCCCATGATCAAAATTCAAACAGCTCCTGCCACTGGGATTGGGTTTGACCGCATTGACCGCACGCACTGACTCCGAACATAATGCACAAATAAAATTTCATACACAGGTACAGTTACCATCTCCTCAATGGAATGATTCTATGTAACACAGCTAGACCTTATGACTTGAATCAAGAAATCCCAATGACAGGACGATGTGATGATGACAGAAATACACACAAGTACAACTTATTGTCCGTTTTGTGACAAAGGCAACCGACGCTGAATGGTAGCGCGAAGCACTACGTGGGTCCTGTTGTTTCTTCACCGAAACACTCCAGAGGCTCGAATAGGAGACAGATCTTTCTTCATTGCACAGTCAAGATGCAAAATAGATAGAATGACAATTTGTTAGAAGCTGTAGGGGGAAAAGACAAAGCTGGCCTCTGATGGGTTTTTGTTTGTTTGTGGAACAGACTGTACATAGTGTTCACATAAACTGAGCCCTGCAGATTCTCTACACACACACACACACACACACACGTGTTGGACTAAAAATGCGAAACTAAACATGATGTGTCCTTGTGTTTTTTCTCCAATCGCAAGAGGATCCTCAATGGAGCGTCACTTACATTCAACATTATAGGTTACATAAAAACAAAACAACTTTGATTAATTAAAAAATAAATCCTAAGAACAACAAAAAGATGAGGAAAAAAACAACAACAAAGAAATAAGAAAAACTAAAAAAAAAAAAAAAAATCCATTTGGCTGGCATCATGAAATAGGAAGAAAATAAAATACCTCAACTCTTATGCATTTCAATTAAGAGCTGGACCAAAAATAAAACGGTGAGGTATATAGTTGGATGAAAAAAAGGAAAAAAAACGTTTTCATGTTTGTTTTTTGTGTCTGTTTGGCCCCATAGCCCCGGGTGAGGGAGAAGGGGCGAGCAGACCCACTGCAGCTGGGCAGCGTTCCCTCTGAGACCGCGTGCTGCTCCGTGACCCGCCAAGGACGCAGGACATAGGGGCTAGGGACTAGGGCTGAAGGTTGAGGGTGAACTTCCATTGCTGAGTGAGCGAGGGATTGCACACCTCCACTGTCAGGCCTCCGTTACGGGCGCTCCGGCTGTCCAGGCACAGATTACTACCCACGTGTCGTAGCTTAGTGTTGTTCTCGATCTGCTCCCATTTCTGCAACACAGATGCAACAGAGGTGTTTACCAAGGGTGCGTACTGACTTCAGTACCATGGTTCAGTTATTTATAATCCTATTTATTAAGGACTGGAATCACGAGGGGCCACCCGATACGATACACAATACCTAGGCATCAATTTAGTCTGTATAGCGATTCTATAAGTATCACGACTTTAATAATAATTTTAGCACATTTATAAATGTTACAATTTTAAACGAACTTCACAAATAATTCATTCACCTGTCTGCTGTCGTTTTCTCTGCAGCCCTGCAGTTTGATCTGAGACCCGGCCATGCGCTCGACCACAGTCAGACACAGGTCCATGTGCTTCACTGACTTATCTTTAGTCAAAGCCCACTCCTGAACACATGAAGCAAAGAGGAAATTTCAGGAGACATTCAGAATATCCATATGATTAGAAAGCACTTTAGTTTTGAGGATTGAAATCCATACTAAGTACATTCTAAGTATCACACTCACATTATGGCTGTAGTTTTACCAGAATCATTTAGAATTTGTCTCCTTTACACTTGCAACCCTTGAACAGTCTCTTACCAGGATGCACACATTTACACTTACCCTCAAAGCTCTATTCTACATGATTTTGTTTATTATAGTTCATCACCCTATCACACCTACTGAGTGCCTCATGAAAAACTGCATTCAACAGACATGTTCACATTACTTTTCCACAAAAAAGTGCTTATATGACAGAGGATATAAAGACGCTAGTAACATGTTCCCAAACCGACGGTGCCGTGTGGGTTGCATTAAGTCACTCTCCACTCTTCCTGTCTGTGGATTTGTTCACCCAGGTGCAGACCGCATGCATCACTCGACCTTTTCCCGCTGCTCCTGAAATGTTTAGTGATGTACCTGAGATCTAAATGCTACCTGGTTGCCCCCTGCGTTGTGACACTCGTAGACTCCCACCACGCCATCGGCAAAGTGACCCAGTGTATCGAGGCAGTTTCCGCCCTGCTGAAGAGCTCCGAATGCAATGTCCTGATGGTCTGGGACCCTGAAAAAGGTCAAAGAGCAGGCATTAAAAGACTATGAAGACTATGGCAGTAGTATGGCACACAGTGCTGAATAGTGGAGTGCCTGCTTGAAAAATGAAAAATGCATTGTAATCATACCAAAACTCTGATCAGCCCTAACTAGTATCAACTAACTAGCTACTGCATCCTGATATCTAAATTAAGCGAGCAATGATCACAGAACTCAGGGTGTGGATGAAGTGATGGTTTATGGTAAAGGATCGGATCATTTTTCTGATCGTAAAAAAAAGCAGACAAATATAATTTTACTTAAAGACTAATAAAGGCTTTATTATCCTAAATAAAACAAGATTCAAGATGGCCAGTAATCAATGTTTGAATTAAAGATGCAGAAAGTCGCAAGCTGTGTTTCCTGTGGGTGCAGTTACACCCACAAGCGCAGTTATACCACCAACAAGCAAGTGTTACACCCACAACACATTCCAATGATCCAAAAATAGCCATGTTGTTATTTTTACCTACAGTACATTGCAATGTTGACGATGTTGATTTTACTTCAATAAATCTCCTTTTGACTCGCTAATTTGTTTGGAACCATGCCAACATGAAGTACAAAAAAAGACCTGTCTTGTGGTCACATTCCAGATGATAATAAAGGAAATATTTTTTTTTTTTTTTGTGAAAAAAGTCTGAAAGCACATATGCCAAAATATCAAATACATTATACAGTACAGCGATCAATCATAGCATTATCAGTTGCATAATATTCACTAGGTTCCTCTTTTGCCGCCAAAACAGCCCTGACCCGACAAGGCATGGACTCCACTAGACCTCTGAAGGTGTGCAGTGGTATGTGGCACCAAGCCGTCAGTAGCAGACTCTTCTGTGGTCCAGTTCCATGGCCATTGTAGGCTGTGGACATGGGTCAGCGTAGTCGGAGACCCTGACCGGTTACTACCCAGACACAACAAACAAGTGTGTTGTCTCCTTTCTATCATAAACATCGTTAACTTCTTCAACAATTTGAGCTACAGTGGCTCTTCTATCGGATCAGAATTCACAGGCCAGCCTTCGTTCCCCACCTGCATCAACGCGCCTTGAGCACCCATGACCCTCTGGTTCACCAGTTTTCCTTCCTTCGACTACTTCTCGAACATCCTGACTGCATAGGACCTGTAGTTTTGGAGATGCTCTGACCCAGTCCTCTAGCCATCACAAATTGGCCCTTGTCAAAATTGCTCAAATCCTAATGCTTGCACTCATCAACTTCAGGGATGAGTGTTCAATTTCATGTTCACTTGCTGGCTAATACATCTCACCCACTTCCAGGTGCCACTACAACGAGATAAACAATGTTATTACCTGCTGTAAAGCTATGGCTGATCGGTATATAAAGCCATTTTATTCATTGCACTTGCTAAAACTATACTCAAATCTCATGTTATACAGTGAAAGACTGCACCTGGATATAATCAAAAAACGACGGTGATTCTTATACTGGATGATTCATAATCTCACTATTTGGGGTCACCCTGATAAGGTTGAGTGCCCTTTTGAGTCTGGTTCCTCTAAGGATTCTCAGGCACTCTTGACTTTGGCTTGCTAAATCTGTATCTACATCAGAGTTTCTGTAAAGCTGTCTCGAGACAATGTCCACTGTTAAAAGCGCTAGATAAAAAATATATATATATATTTGAAAATGTAATTGTTTTCTTATTGTATACCGACTATACAGTTTAAACTGAATGCAAGTTGTGTAACTATTTAGCTAAACATTAATGTGAGAAGGTGAAAGTGTGTAATCCAGACTGAAAGCAGCTCACCTGAGTTCTGGGTACACGTTCTCCAGGTACCACTTAAACGGCCTGCAGCCTAATCTTTTCTTCATTTCCAGCCTGCTCTGAATGCTGGCACGGAGAAAACAGAGCAGGGTAAAGAGACAACTCGAAGAAAAATGAGGACACATGCATACACAGCGCACACAGCTTTATGTAAAATAAGCTCATTTGGTTAAATGAGCTTATAATGGCTCTGGATAGAAAGAACAGAGACACCTACTTGCCATAGGGCACATTCCGTGCAGAAGGTACAGCAGCATAATAAAAATTCTTGAAATCGTCCATCCATACCTCTGCTGCTCGTCTGGTGTTCCTGCAGGGGGCAGAACAGCACTCGGTGGATTAGTGGTTGAGTATCTAAAACATTTCTAGGGATGTTTTTTATTTAAAATGCAGAGATTCATTCAGGCGATGGGATCACGATGGTGGACCGCTGACTACCTGCTCGACATCAGTGCCTGACCTCTCTAACACTCCTGTGACCGAATGAGCACAAATCTCTACAGCTAAAGCCAGAAGAGAAGAGTCAAAGAGGGGACTTCATCCATATCAAGTCTTAAACTATATATTGGTTTGATACTGTGGATAAAGTGATAAAAAATTTGATTTTTTTTTTTTTTAACGAGAGGTGTTCAAGTCAAACGATGAAATTTCTCATGAACGAAGGCATAAAACTGATTGACATTTACAGAAGACTTCAAAAGCACAGTATGGTGATGAGTCTCTGAGCCAAAGTAAAACATTAAAGTTTTAAAGAAACAATAAAAATGTTTTAAAGAAAGCAGTATGTCTGTGAACCACAATCCCAGAGTCCACTCCAGTCGTTTCCTTGAACATTCAGAGAGTGGAACCCCTGGTCAAGTTTATACCAACTTGCAGAAAAGATGCATTTGTCTGTTGGAACTGTACACGCAATAATTCATGAACACCACTTGCACATTCCAGGAACTCAGCTGGGGGTTACTGCTGTATCCCCTCTACAGTCCTGACCTCACTCCAAGACTTTTGCACAAGCCATTAAAGGAGTTCCAGAGAGGACATCGTTTCAGTCATCAAACGCTGGGATATGTACATTAGCGTAGCAGGACAAATATAGAGAAAGAAGGTAGATTTTACTCTCATAAGTGTGTTCTATTATTCTGCACAGTCAAAAGTCTGGTTTGACTCGCACACCCCTTGTAGTAAAGATGTACACAAATTAAACGTTTAAATGCTCAATTTGTTCTTCCTTTTCTAGGAAAAAGTTTTGTAGAACAATTAACAGGGACTGTGTGTGTAAATATTTCTATTGTCAAAATTTCAATTACATGGTTTAACAAAAATGAGCAGGTTCTTTTTGATCCTCAGGCACTTGGTGATTTTATTAAACCCTGTATGTGCATGCAATCCAGTCTGACCAGCTTGACTACATGTACAGTACCTGTTAATTACTCTGCACAAAAACTTGTCCCTAGAAAAGGAAGAACGAAATTGTGTAAACATTGTGTAAACCTTTCTATTGTCTAAATTTCAAGATTACAGCTGATGAGCAGGGTTCTTTTTCACTCTCAAGCACCTGGTGGTTTGTGTAAACCCTACTGTATATATGAATGCAATCAAGCTTGACTACATAACGTAAATGCTAGTAAAGTTGTTTTTTCAGGTAAAAGGTTCAGTCATATTTCTTTGATTGTCATTTTTATTGTTTCTGCCTTAAAAGTTTGGTTGCCTCCCTAAAGTCAGATTTACGTAATACTGTACGTTAATGAAATCCTTGTCTAGGATCAGCAGTCACAAGCATACGATTAAACATTTTATTTCATATTAATGAATACAAAACATTCTTTCATTTTTCAAACCAGAAATAAAGACTAGATGAGCGCAGTGGGATATGTTTTGCCACTAAGTTGTTTCAGACTCTTCGCGACTCCATGGACCTTCCTATCCTCCCATCTCATGCAGTTCGCTCAAATTCATGTTCATTGCATCGATGATGCTATCTAGCCATCTCATCCTCTGCCTTTCCCTTCTCCTTTTTCCTTCAATCTTACTCAGCATCAGGGTCTTTTCCAGTGAGTCCTCCTTTCTCATGAGGTAGCCAAAGTGTTCGAGCTTCAGTTTCAATATCTATCCTTCCGATGAACAGTCACGGTTGATTTCCTTTAGGATTGACTGGCTTGAGCTCCTTGCACTCAAGCATTTTCTTCAGCACCACAAGTCGAAAGCTTAATTTCTTTGGCATCCATCCTTCCTTATGGTCCAACTCTACATTGCTACTGGGAAAACCATGGCTTTGACTAAGCAGATCTTTGTCGGCACTGCAATGTCTTTACTTTTTAATATGCTGTCTAGGTTTGGCAATCCTAGAGAGCACTGGGAAAAACATTACTATTATGAGATTGGGGGGGAAGGAGGAAGGACATCCAGGAGGCTTCATATTTCAGATTCATATGTCGACTGCAATTTTTAATATAAGAAGAAAGATTACTGCTGTTTCGGTGCATTTTTAAATGATAAACCATATTCTAATGTTACCTTTGTTGCCAGGCCTGATTTGAGTACAGTACTGAGGCACCTAAATGTACATATAGAATCAGTACCCACTTTCAACCACTTGGTGGAGCAAATCACCTGCGCCACGCTGCCCCGTAGGCACCATTTTGTTTCCTGGATGAGCTTTAGACATGCACCTCTTAAACTTATACTGCTTCCTGTTATATCTGACAAGTATTGAGTGATAAGATTTTTATGAGCACTTTTCATGGTGTGGTTTGATTTTGCCACTAGAGCTCATACAATGAGTCACGCAGCTACCTGGCGAACACTGTGCCGCTGCCTCCAGGAAATGTGTAGGGATGCTGCTTCCTAAACACGTGTCCCACTCGACTGCAGGGAATGATCTCCAGACTGCCACCACACTGCCACACCCGGAATGAGATTTCTGAAAAAACACACACACACATATTTGTCCTAATATCCCTGTGAAAATTGTTATTGAAGTTAATTCATTCTGGACATCTAACCCTTAGCATAATAATAATAATAATAATAATAAGTACTTTAATCGTAATTTTCGCATATCTCAGTTAGGAAGCTGGGGTCAGAGTGCAAGGGTCAGCCAGGATACAGCGCCCCTGGAGGAGATAGGGTTAAGGGCCTTGCTCAAGGGCTCAACAGTGGCAACTTGGCGGTGCTGGGGCTCGAACCTCCAACCTCCCGTAATCTCAGTAACCAAAGCACAAAGGAAAGCCTTCGTTTTTTTTTTTTTACACTGTTTTTTTTTTTTGCAGACTAGACTGTCCTCACAAAATCAATATACTGTAGTCAGCTAATTTTATTCTTTAGTTTGTCATAAAAAAAAAAAAAAAAAAACATGACCATTTACACATCACATAAACATCAGGCTAAGAATTATGTATTATATATAAAAAGCACAAGCAATGAAATATTTGCATTAAAATTGGGACATACACTGCAGTCATGCTGAAGTGGACACTGCCACGACTCCAACTGCTACATCTGCAAAACTGTTAGCTCATTTCATTCTGCCTTCGGTGCATCATTTGCCAGATTCTTGTCATTTCTAAACCCACCTCAGCTGAAAGGAGCCTGCTGTTTGGGGAATGAGTAATGTTTTTTTCCCCTCAGACACGATGGACTCCTAAACCTAAAACTGAGCTGACCGCAGACGTCTCTGTCTCGCATAAAAGCTAATTTTTGAGACAGCAATCGAGGGAAAAAAGGGCAAGGTTGCTGCCGCTTGGACGTCAATGAACAGGAAAGTGCATGGACTCGATTTCTCTCTCAGTAACCGAACTCATTTTCACAAGCTGCACTCACAACTGGGACGCAGCTGCAACAGCATTGTTGACATTCGTCTGGCTAAAGAGACCAATCTTTCAAACCTTGTCTGCATTTCCTGTCTTCCTATTAAAGCCCAGCTCTACGAGGTGTGGGTCAGTGGCACTTCACCTGTGTGACAGCGTCGTGTAAAATGAAGCATGAGAGGAAAAACAGCGGTTTTGTCTCTTACCGAGATTTTCTCCACCCCATACGTCCATCATCATGTCGTACTTTCCGAGTTCCTCAAAGTAGCCTTTGTCCATGACGAAGAGGCCGCCAGCTATCATAGGAGTCCTGATGTGACGAGACGAATAGAATTGAAATAACACAGTGGTACAGTATAATTACATACTTGTGTTTATACATATACATGAAACTAATAATGGTTTTGAACACAACATGCAGGCGCTGGCATTAGACAGCATATGTAACAGCTCCCCATAAAGTTTATGACCGCTGTATTTAAACTTGCTAGTCAAAAAAAGATGACCATTTGAATTTAAATTAGCACATACTTAAGAGCCTTTGATTAATTACTGCAGCGATTAATATGTTTCAGTGAACAGCTTCTTATTTCTTAAACAACCATGTCACATTATATATCCTATGGTTATGGGGGGAAAAAAGGTATATTGCCGAAAGTTGAGTTAAGAACTGTTCAATGCATTATTAAAAGCTAGATGGATAGTGCTGAACCAACACATCTGCAGAATTAATAGAGTTGGGGTTTAAAACAAAACAAAACAAAAAAATTAAATATGAATGACCGTGAGTAGGGATCGCTTAAAAGCTTGGTAACGTTGCATCTTAAATTTTTTTTTATTTTTTTTAAGTCAATGTTTAATAATGAAAGAAAGAGCATTATATTGTGTGAGGACTAAACAGCTGTGTTCATAAGAAAACCACTTGAGCATAAAGAGTGGAATGTGGAGCAATGGAATGAACATGTGTTCTGATGAGTTCAGATTGAGCCTGTTCCAGAGGGTAGTGTTTGAAGCGATGACCCAGCATGCATAGCGCCCACTGTACAAGCCTCTGGACGCAGTGCGCTTGGTCAGGTCTAGGCTCAGCAACATTATGTGGCACTAAAATGAAGTCGGCTGATGACCTGAAAGTCCTGAATGACCAGTTTATCCCGGCAAAGGATCATTTTCCTCCCTGGTTGCACGGGGATGTTTCAGGTTCATCAGGCTCGAATTGTGAATGAGTGGGATGTGCTGGACAAGACTTCACAGAGTGGTCCGACTGAATGAAAAATGAAACTTAAAGTGAACGCTTTAATCAAAGCTAAAGGTGGTCCAATGAAATATACTTTTGGCCAGGCGGTGTATTTCTGTTGATATAATAAAATCCTGAGGATAAAAATACAATGCAGAGTAGCACTACTGACTGCTTGACTGACTGTCAGCATGGACAGGTGACACTGGGATCAAGAAAACAGCATAATTTGTACATGTCAGATGTTGAATACCAGTTCAACAATGGTTATGAAGTGAGAGAACACCAATTCAATATGAAACGTCAAAACCGAATCTAACTCTGATAAAATACGAAACTCTAGGGCCAAGATCAGCCTAAAACACTGGACTAATATCTGGTGAGCTTTGACCTCCTTTGCAGTCCAATCCTGACATGAGTTTTTGACCCAAACATGTCAATAGCATGCCTGTGTTCTTGTAAAACTCATTTGGAGAAACAGACAACTTGCTCGATCAGTAGGAGGATGTCAGGATCAAAGGAATGTCATGCATCAGGCCAGATCACATGTCTTTAACATGACTGAATCACACTATACTGGCCACTTGGCTCTGAAGAACACTACACCTGAAACACTTGAATGCTGTTGGACTGGATGTTATAGATGCATTAGTGGGGAGCTCATTTTACACTCATGTACACACTTAAAAAAAACAAAAACAAATTGAATACACATCCCAAAAACAATGATTATGTATTATAAATTTTGTTGTAATCATGACATGGCATTAGCGTTTATATATGTATATATACACATTAGCGTATACCATATCAATTCAATTAAATTTTATTTGTACAGCGCTTTTAACAATTGTCATTGTCGCAAAGCAGCTTTACACAATCAAAAGAATTATTTAAGTTTGTATGGAATGTG
>JAQMYL010000038.1:11098527-11119278 GCA_030014365.1 Clarias pachynema
CACACACACACACACACACACACACACACACACACACACACACACACACACACACACACACACACACACACACCTTATGCTGAGCTTCCTCTTCCATTTACGGCTGAAGAGCAGCACACACATCCATCACTGTATCACTGGACAGACTCGAAGATGAGCATTTCTGAGGCAAATCTCAGTAACATTTCTCCTTCTTCCAGACGAGGACTCCTATATACCCTATAGGACATTTCAAATATCATAGGCAAAATCTCCTCAAGAATGGATCAGATGATCTAATACCTTTGCAACCGTGAAGTCGTTTCTATTTCATTATGATTTGCACTTTCATGCTGATTTTTTCACTCTCGAGCTCAAATAAAAATATAGAGTGATTGAAAAGATGCAAAGACCCACAAACAGACCAACTCGAGCTGCCTTCACTTTCGCAGTTCAATCAGCAGGGTGTATTTCTTATAAATTAAATTTGCAGCGCTGCTCAAGTCGCATAATCAAGCCACAATTCCTCAGAGTATTCAGCCTTAATACCAAAAAAAATACACATTAAAACACACAAAGTGGTACATTCTCTAAGGAATAGAGACAATATGCTCGCCATAGTTATTTCAGCTTTAAATAAAGTGCTTTAATGACAAAAGGCAAATATCACGTGTCCTTCTAACCCCAGTAAACACCTGGATGTCCAAATGCGTCCAGTGTTTTATTAAATACAGGCTGACGGCACAACGGCAAATCCCATTAAATGTAGAAGCGCACGAGTGGCAAATAAAATCTTTAAATATCTCTTAAGGGTGTACTCAGTCTTAGCCCAGACACTCGGGTCTGACCCTGGATCGATCTGTTTAAAGGTATAATCACAGATTTATATTCACCCAGACGAATTCTTTCCAGACTGCAGTTCGATTAGACAATTTTGCATGTCTCTTTGGTTCGGGACAATTTTCTCTTTTTATTTTGCAAGATTAAAGCTAAGTGCATTACTTAACTGCTGTAATCAATGTCGAAGCTAACCAGGGCAGCAAGGTGGCTTTGTGGTTAGCACTGTCGCCTCACACTTCCAGTCCGGTATTGATAAAGTTTGCTTCTTCTTCCCATGACTGGGGGTTTTACGGACGGACGGACGGACGGACGTGCAATGACATGCAATGAAAAGATCAGTGTCTCCGTCCAGCGACCACACCTTTTCATGCCAAGTGCAGGGCAGGTCATGCGCGCAGGGTTGGTTAGCTACGGGGGACATGTGAACGGCCCCTTAGGGCATCCTGTAACTGTTAGTTAAATATAATTTTTGCTATTACAGGATCTTCTTGTGCTGTCCTTTAAAGTTGGTTTGTGTAGGCAGTTCATTCAGGCATCAGATCAAATACACTTTGCTTATTTAGTATGTTTAGGCAGGGATAATGGTGATTTGTCTCTTGTGAACACCTGTAAACTTTATGTTAAGTTAAAAGTTGGAGCTGTTTAGAATCACAAGTAACAATTTGCAGGAAAACAGTGGCATTTCTTTTGCTTTAACTAGGAATCTGTCTGACACTTGAATGTAAAATTAGAGCTGTTTTGGTTTAAGCATCTGATTGCACTAGATTTGAATGCATTTTATGCAAGTTTAATAAAAGTTAATAATGATCACCAATCGCTCCCGATCTTTGACCTTGAATAGAAATCAGATTCAGATTGCTTTAAATATTAAATCTGAGAACCCCTGCTCTACATGCTAAATTGCATGCACAAAGTGTATTTCTATACGGCGCGTGTACAGTACTTGAACAGATCTGTGCTTTTGTGACATGCATGTCTGTATGACTCAGAAAAACTAGCCCCCTTATTCAGGTCGTTCCAGGCTCTATTTAAATGAATAGTGAAGAACGTACTGAGAAATATGCCGTCTTCTTATTTCCAATTTAAGCCTCGTCCCAAATTCCTCTTGCTGTCTTTGTCTATTCAGCTGCACAATGAGCCATTTCTGTCCTCTCCCTACTCCTGAACTGAAAAGTAACTGCATCACGCGGCGATCTCGAAACTCTTTCATCAGGTTATCACATTAAATCCATTAAATCCATTACATACAAAAGACTGCAATTTTTCTTGCTACAGAAGGCGACGATGATTAGATAAAAACCTGGAGTGCACTTCTGAGACTAGAAAAAGAAAAAACCTCCCAGGATAACATGCCAAATTCAAGTAAAGTAGTGACTACAGTTTAAATAATAAATATTTAGACAGAAGTAATCAGGTGATAAGTGGACAAATATGTCTTTTCATTAAGAACTCTTGTTTACAGTGTTAAAATCTGGGGGAAAAAAGTACAACGCCTGCTTAATAGCGCATGGTGATAACGGATGAAGACGTCAAGAACATTTCACATCACCAAAACATAATCAGCGTTCCTGTCGTATTTAGGAAAAGCCTATTTAAAAACGGACTCAGTCACGTCTGACCACCAAACAAAATGACCTCCGAGCTGAACCTTTAAACAATGAGGCACTTATGATAAACACCATCAATCTGATTTCTCAGCTCTACTCTAGCCGCATATCCTCATAGCACTCAGCATGGCGGGAGAACTGACTACCTTCAAGCTCGCCTGCTGTGCAACCACGCATGCCAACACTGCAGGAAAAACTTTCTGCCATGCATCCAGTGCCCACTTGTTATAAGTTCTGACAGCTCTGAGCAGATCTTTATAGAGGAGCTCCAGCAAATTTCATGCAAAGTGTAACAAAAACACAATCTTTATTAACTCATTTATTTTTGGATAATTTCTTTACACAACTTTACACAGAAGTAATGTTCCATTAGTACAAATAAAAAAAAGTTGTCTTGGATATGAGTCAAGAACTTTGACGTGAGCTCGGCTGGGTGCGATGCTTATTTCATTTCCACACGGTCAGGAGACATAAACGAATGTCTACTGGAAACGAAGCTCAAGTCAGTGAAAATCAAGCCTCATAAATGTACAGTATAGTTTTATAAGACAGCACATAGATTTTTAAATCAGTTAACATGACTGTAGAAGAAAAAAAAAAAAGGACCAATTTCACTAATTTATTTGTCCTAACAGGCAACAGATGGATTAAAATCACATTCCTTGTTTGGACTGAAAAATCATTAGGATGTGAACTTCAGTCATAACATTACTGACCAAAACACTATGCCCAGTATGGTGGAGGTTTCTCCTTGTGCCACTGCGGCAGCTCTGGCCCCTCAGGGCTTGAATCACAAGACCACAAGATGGTGTGTTGTGGTGTCTGGCACCAGGATGTTGGCAGAGGATCTCTTAGGTCCAGTGGATTGCGAGGTCGGGCCTCCATGGATCAGACTCGTTTGGCCGGCGCATCCCATGGGTGCTCGGTTTGGATAGTTTGGAGGCCGGCTTGGCGGCCTTGGGCTCTTCGCCTGCTGAAAGGTACTTTGCGCTCTCGCATCAATCACGGCTGTACAGCCAATCACGGCCGTCTGTGAGCTCACACAAGCGGGAGGAGAGGATAGAGATGTTCTTCGAGTGTGTTACGCCGCCCCCAACAGAGCGCGAGTGAGCAGTTAGAAAAGATGTGGCCTTCAGGCGTCACGTGGTTGGGTGGAAACACATGAGAGTCTTTGGCCCTCCCTGACTCATAGTAGCCTTGTTGTGGCAACGCACCAATGACGGGTGGGAATTGGATAGGACTAAATTAGGGAGAAAATCAAGAAAGAAAAAAAAAACAAAAAAACAAAAGAGAGCCACATGCCACAACTTGTCACAAGTTCACTGGTACCTGTATATAGTTGATACTCAATGCGCTACATTATTTCTTTGCTTCCCCGCTACGAATAAGAAAATATATTGTGCAAACAGTTTTTTTTTTGTTATATCAAACAAAATCGATAAATAAACTTGATGAAAGAAGCACGGCTTATACAAGCACTTTCTGGAAAATGCTCATTTATTAGAGTGGCGCCAGTTATAACACTGCACTGAGCCTTTAACCTTTAACTTGGTTGCTTCAAATGCCTACGGAATAAAAAAAGGAGACAAGATTTAGAGCTCAGCTTGTGCTATTGAACAGCCAAAGACTTTCTGCCTTTAAGTTTTGCTGAGAGCACAAACACACCGAGCCTTATAAAGAGAGGGACAAAGAATTAATGAACTTGCTTGTAGAGTCCTTGAGCTGTTAAACCATTTCAATAACGTGTATCTTGGGGTGTCCTTGGAGGAGGGTGTTATCTTTACCGCTCTTCTTAATCTTTAATTGATTGCAGGGGTGTTTATTCAATTCCTTTTTCCCTTCCTTTTTTCTCGACAAATGATCGGAGGTTCAAATGAAGCGTCTCGGTTAATAGCTTCTATATAATTAATTACATTTTTTAAGCTGTAGTCAATTCCGTTTTAAAGGCTTCTTTACTGGATTTCAGTTATAATCATTCAGGTAATCATCAGACCACAGCACGCCTTTCTTCAACAACAAAAAGAAATGTTGCAACACGAAGCAACATGACAAGAACTAATTGCATTGCTCATCCAAATGAAAAGCTTGCTCTTACATATGCTATGTTATGCACTGGGATGAACCCCAAAACACCATCTTTAGGTGGACTGAGGATCATCTTCCATACTTTAACACGAAAGATAAAGAAAGTAAGAAGTGACAGAAATTCCCTTAGGCAGGAGACAAAAGAGTGTGAGGCCTGAATTATGGAGCGTTCACAAGTGATGAGTAAACATTTACTTCGGCTTTGTGCTTCGTGTTGACTTTAGCCCATAATTCCATGAGTAATGCTCTTGCAGAGCCCTGCTGATGGACTGTCTCGATCCTCCGAAGTTACAACAGACACTTGAACAAGTGGACTTGAGAAAACAAATCAATAACAGGACAGAACAACACTAAAACTCCAGGTTTAAAAGGAGCAGACACAGTGAGCACAAGACTAGGAAATGATCAGACGGTCACCTTAACAGATGTTGTTTTCCCACCCTTCCTTTACAAAGCCACTTTTATCTTCCAGAGATCTGCTCATGGCAGCCTAATGCAAATATGAGGTACGCTGTTAGAATATTTACACTGGAACGTCACCTGCTGCTACGATACATAATTAACTTGCGCTTGCCAGATTCTGTGTCTCAACCTTCAGCTAGAGGAAGCTGTTCTATAAATAGTCCAGCTGACTGTGTGAAACATATTCTATAAAGTCAAAGCCCAGTCATGAACCAGATTTCCCAGAGACGATAAATTACGGCTTATTAACACCAGGCAGAAAACACTGTGGTGCGATGTTACTGTGATCGTGCTTGTGTGTGAGGATCAGGGGATTCCTCTGACTGACTCCGCTTCTGGATGTCAGCAGGAAATCAGGGAGTCATGGCAGTGCTCTGCAGCTTCACACGCTAAAGCGCAGGCTGACACAAACAGACTGTGCATCTTGCCTGCCAAGCAGCGACCTTCTGGAACTCAACACATGTTGAAGAGACAGCAGTGTATGCTGGTATTACAGCAGATAAACACCTAAATCCTCCTGCTGTCCACTTCACCACAACTTTTAGCCTTGTGCTTTTTATCAAAGTAAAACAAAATACATTTCTCAACTAACACCTATTTCACGGTCATAACTTAGACCGTAACCTGGTAAATTCTAGACATTTAGTCTTTTTTTTTTTTTTTAGACATTCAGACACATGTCCACTGTGTGTCCACAAACACATGTGAGGGAAAAACAACATTCCCTGCTTTTTGTCTGTTTTGTCTATTTTTGCATTAGCTGAGGCTAAACAAACCAAATTAGAATTGCACCCTATTGTGACCTCGTATAAGAAGATACCCTCCCCTTGCCTGTTGCTCAACTCTGCTTTTGGCTCAGTCAGTAGGAGCTCATTAATCACAATGGAACGACATATTTGGAGAAGAAGTGAAATAAAGAAAGTCATAGGTAAGGCTGAACAATTTGACAAAAAAAAAAAAAAAAAGTGATTTTTTTTGTGATTATTTTGACACATTGTGAGTGTAATTTAAACTGCAATACTTAAAAACTGCATGCAGAACTTTCTGTATAGGCTAAAACTCCATTCCTAGACAAGTGATTTCATTAAGAGGATGTTGGCCAATAATTTATCCATCACCCCAAAAGTCAAAAAAAAAAAAGGTTAAAATATTGACAAATTCTGCATTAATTCCAGACTGCACATATATTAATGTTGTAATGTAATGTATAATTCCATGTTGCGATTAATGTGCAGCAATAACTGGACTAGCAGAACATACAGAAAACACACGAGTTCTTGAGTTCACCATTTAGGAGGAGCGTTTAGAAGTCCAATATAGAAGAAAGAGTTACCTTAATTGTCCAACAAACCCTTAAATGATCCCAAAAGGAAAGTTTTCTCTAAGACTGGGCAGACGCTAGACGGATTCAGCCTAAGTTTAGCCCTGAATCAGCGCCAGACTAACTTTATAATCATCGCCAAATTTCAGGCCTACAGTCAGACGTTTTCACAGTTTTGCCCATATTCCCAGGGTCTCCTCGACCGTTTTCCACCCATACTCATTGTTCCCTCTTGTTTAGTTTCAAAGTACGAACAGAAATGGCTATGAGTATCTCTGCTTCTCTCTTTTTTGAAAGAGACTGTACGCAGGTGGCAGTCTTGTTTTTATTGCAATACACACACACACACACACCTGTTCAGGGTTCTGTTTTAACATACGTTGTGAGCACTCACATTGGTGTGAGCAGTGAGGTCACAACACGTCAGACAAGACAGATAGAAATTCCAGGGTCGGCCCAGCTTTAGTGAGTAAGTAGCCTTTTAACCCAGTTAATTCCAGAGGTACTCAAAACAGTTGTGAAGCATGACAAAAGAATGGCAAGGTGGAGATGAACGTGGGAGATGAATCAATTCTGCATCGTTTGCATGCACACCCATTCCAGAGAAATCCATCTGACTGACAGGATAGGATTGTCTTGTGCTGAAGAGGACGTCCTTTACCATTTAATTGTCATGATAATTGCGCAAATTATCTAATTAAGATGATGTTTGCCAGTACTGAAAAGTATATAATAATTATTGACACTCCAAATAAACTTCCATCTATGCATATATTGTCTGTAAATAAATGTAACCGTCATTAAATAATTGCACAGGTCGATATTGGGTTTCTGGTTTTTATGTGACTGATTGTTCAGCACTAGTCTGAGGTTCTGTATTAACAAAATATTTTTTTTTCTGAAGGGTGTTTCAGCTGGAGGATTAACGGCACACTTCATGGGATCTCTGAGACCTGTGTTTTTAAAGAACCTTTTAAAGAACGTATGGGACGTTTAAACATCATTGACAAAAAAATAAAAGAAACTAGTGGCATGACATGGGTCCACCTAACAGTCACTTGATCTCAATCCGGGTGAACATCTGCGTGAGATTTTGGAAATCTTGGGTTCTGGCTGGGCGTGGTGACCCTGTCCACACTGTAGTCTTACACTGCTGTTAGCTGTTGACAGTATTGAACTTAACGCGGTTCTAAAGACTGAGAATGTGAGTTATTATGGACTTCCTGTCAGCTTGTACCCGTCTCTGACCTCTTTCTTTAACAAGCTTTCACCCACAGAACTGCTGCTTGTTGGAAGTTTTCTGTTCATCGGAACATTCTGTACAAACTGTGTGTACAAATACCATTAAATCAGCAGTCTCTGAAATATTCAAACCACCCCATTTGTCACCAAGCTCTATACTACAATCCCTCACGGATTATTTAGTTTTTCCTCATTCTAATGTTTTATGTGAATATTGAGTCAAGATCTTGACCCGTGTCTATATGATTTTGAAAACTGCTCTACTGCAATACAATCGTCTTGGATATATTATATAAAGTGCATCGTTTTTTATAACATTGGTTTCATTTAATTTATTAAACTTCCATGACCCACTGGTGAGTCTTGGTTTTCACAGTCTCTGGATCTCAACCCATTTGAATGAACCTGTTGTGGAGATCGTGGCCTGACTTTTCAGATGGAATATCCGTAGAAAAAAAAACGGTTTGATGAAGGATGGGTCCTCTCTCTAGTACGGTTGTGACTCAACACCTCGACACCTTATTAACATGTATGTTTTTTTCCTCCCTTAAATCTGTCCAGCAGTATATGACCTTTTAAAAAAGGAAGCTATATGAAATGGTATGAAAGTAGAAATTATTATCCTTACAAACAACGGCAAAGATGACAGACCGGAGAGCATGTGAGTGCACTGTACACGGCGGGTAAAGAGTTAATATCCTCACCAAGTGCAGATTATAATGACATTAAAAACATTAACTTTTCATCAGCCTTGTCAGCACTCTCTCTCAAACCTACAAATGGCACTTTTATTTTTATAACTGATTTTTTTAATACACATAAATAAACTCCCACCCAGCATGCAGTGCTGACAGAAGAGCATATCTACCATTCTGGCACAGCGAGTGCTCCAACACACTTGCTCCCTGACAAACTGTCAAACTTTTCTGAGCTGCTGCTGCTAATGCAGTACTGCAGAACAGCTGTGTGAGCTTGGAGGACGGAGCATCCTGCCCGGTTCTGCCCTGACGGACAGCGACGACGGGCCAACGTTCAGTTTAACGGTCAGCCCTTCTTCCAACATCCATTACTTTTTCCATTAGGCACGATTAGAGAGATGTCCTTGATTTTCACAGTCATGGAACAGATTAAATAGGCTTTATGCAGCAGACACCTCACCTAACTGTCTGCCTCCATTATGTCTTCCTTTACTGATAATAATAATACTTATTAAAAATAAATAAATAAATAAATAAATAAATAAAAAACTATTTAACCGAAACATTTTTCTTCGACATTGTTTTTCAGAATAAACCTGGAAGGCTGCTATTCAAACCAAATGATGTACAGTCTTACCACAATGTAAGCTCTAAATTATCTTATTAGGACTGGATACAGCTTGTACAACACAGAAACCAAAAGTTACATTTGAACAGAGCCAAAACTGGCAGGGCCAAATGAAAAGCTGTGAATAGACATGCTGTTAAAAACCACGAAACCTTTCCAGTCACGCTGAGATACCTCCAAGAACCGTACGGATGAGCCAGAGATGCTGAAAGACAATACCGATGATCAGATGAAAGAAATATGCTTCTCTCTCTCCCACCAGGATGCCACATCACCACCTCCTGGTCTAATGACGTGGCTTCTGCTAATCATAGTGTGAAACGGGTGTGGTGCACGTTACTTTAAACAAAGGCAGGAACATTTCTAAGTGCTGCATCAGGACTGTGAGGAACAAGAGAAGTACTTCCTAGAGAACGCTTTAACGACTCCGCTTGCGTTTCAAATCATTCTGTGCTTAAGTGCAGCAAGTCAAGATAAAACAACAAACCAGAGATAAATAACCACACAGTAGAGATGGGATGAGTCATATCATTTCGTTCTACCACAACAACTTGCCTACGATTTATAATTGTTCATTCCTTAACATATATTTCATCGTGATCCCTTTGTCCACCAGACATGTTAGTTCTTGTCATCACTGTCAGTGTATTACCAAGTATATACAATCTTTTCCTCACCAGCCTTCCGCTTTCCTCAAACTTGGCAAGAAAGAATACACGTATCCTTACAAAAAAAAAACGAAACATTTTGATTTGTTAAATAGTTTATTATTAGCATTAGATTATGTGATGCATCTGTCTTACACGTCCCTGTGAATAAGCTGTTGGGAACCTAAACAGGTTGTTTAAACAAGCCATTTAGATTTCCTCCCTAATGTGACATCATATTCTCTGTTGGGCCGTGGCTGGGGAATAGTTCGTTATAATACGCGCTGAAAGCCTGTGTTCCATAAGTGAAACAGAGGGAGTTGAAGCATGAAAACAAAAAGTCATTATCCGAGAGGTATTTCAGCTGGGACATTAACAGAAACTTTGGAGAAGCTCTTAGACCCGTGTAAGCTTGTTAAAGAAACAGTAATAATATGGGACCTTTAATAGAAAGATGGGCTGTGAATTGGAGCTCGAACAACCATCAGAGCTGCTGGTGCAGAAAAACTTTTTTGCACTTGATTTAGATATTCAAAGGCTAAAAACAAGCCCTGATGACTGTTTGGAACATTGAGTTCATCCTGCAGCTCATGCACACGTTTCGAAATGCATTGACTTCACATTACCGGAACAATGTTTTCATATAATTTGTAAAAAGCAATAGTGTGCCAAATATTTTAAAAGGCTACAAGCAGGGCCAGAGGCACAAGATGTGGAAACTGGATCTTTAGCCATCGATATGGTAGTAATAATACGGTAGTAATAATAATTAATAATAATAATTAATAATAATCTTAATCGGCTTTGGATGAAAGTGTGAGTTATGAGTGAATGAATGAATGATTGAGGATGGACAGAGAGGAGACACTCACTGGTCGTGTCTGGTATCTGGGACGCCACGATCCATTCGTAGTTTGTCGCTCTCCACCTGGTTAAACTTGTTCCTGGCGTAGGGATCCTGCCCCGGCTTCACCACCGTCGCCCCCACATAAAGGTCCTGATCAAAGTCCTGCCACCTGACCTTCCCTGGAAAATACACATACTGTAAACAACACACTGAGCTTTGGTGTGCGGTATCTAGAGTGTGTGTAGTAATCAGATATGGTGGCAGTAAATAAATGAAGGTAATTCCCTAAATCGTCAATGCTCTAAGTAGGGTCAGTGAACCTTACTGTGTGTGATTTATTTATTATTTATTCTTTTGTTACAGTGGTGGAAACCACAACCTATATTAACCCTTTTCTTCCTTTCGCTCCCATTTCTTTATATTTTACTGTTAAAAGAGACAGACTTTCTTGTATGTTTGATGTAGTCTCAAGAAATAGTTCTGTTAGTTTTTTCAGCTTATACAGTGGTAACTTTCCATTCAAATGCCCTGCCTCACGAATGTTCACTTTAAGAACTAAAATTTTGCAAGACATTTGCTTCGGGATACAAAGCAGTTTCGGCATATGAGCAACCGAACTGAGCTGAACGCCGGCTAAGTTGCGTTCACATCTGGGAGATTTTTTTTTTCATTTCTTCTTCTTCTTTTTTTTTTTTTTTTTTTTTACGAATTTTCGGCTTAAAAACTCGCCTCCTGAATGGAACGGATTACATTCGTATGCCGAATTCGTATGCCGAGGTACCACTACATAGTAAAATACAGAAAAATGGCCGAAAGGTTCTCCTAGGCTGCCACACATATGGCAAGTTTGCACCCTAGTGTTAGGCACAGCAGGTGTCTCTTCCATCGGTTAACAGGACGTTTTAATAGCAATCAGGTCAGTCAGACACACGGAAGAATTCAATCAATTTATCCCTCCTAACAGAAGCCTGGTGGAGATTATGTGCATCATAATTGGCTCATCTGTCTGATCATAATCTTTCATTATAGCTCAAGCTTCCAGCAGAGAACTGAAGCCTAAACTTAAAACTGTGTTAAAGAAATAAAGTACCCCAGCACACCTTTAACTGCTGTGGTTTGGCTGACGGCTCTTTAATGATTTGAGGTTCAGACAGAGCATTGACCTGAGAAAGCAAACTACTCAAACTACTGTTTCTGGGCGGGAAGGGAAAAAAATCTCCAAGTTTGGATTTTGATTATTCAGAATGTAAATACCTGAAATACTAATGTTAAATATGTTAATTATTATTATTATTATTATTATTATTATTATTATTATGTATAATACTACTACAAATAATAATAATAATAATAATAATATTCATTAGAATAGACATATTACACAGTAATAATAATAATACAAATAATAATAATAAAAACAATAATAATAATTAAAATAATAATAGTATTATTATTATTATTTTAATTATTATTATTATTATTTTAATTATGTTCTAGTTCATTATTATTATTATTATTATTATTATATTATTATTTTAAAAAATATATAAAATCGTGATAGCCTTAAGAATCGCAATCCAAATCGAACCGGTACCCGAGTATCGTGATCATATCGAACTTTAAGTTCTCTGGTGATTCCCATCCCATTAGTTATATCAATTAAATAATAAAACAATGGTAACTTACAGTATATAGCTTTATATAGTATATATACCACTACTGCAACCACCACTAATTCGTTAGAAGTGCAGTACTATTACTACTACTAATATTAATTAGTGGTGGTTGTAGTAGTGGTAGTAGTGATAGCAGTAGTGGTAGTAGTATGAGGAGCGTGCTACTCTTGATGGTACAAAATAACAGATCACACCTACGAGTATAAAAACTCACTTCTATTTCTCTATATAATCTCCTGCTACACTAATGCACTTATTGTAGTGTTTCACTAGCACTTGGAAGGTTTCTCAGTATGATCAGACTGCCTGCTTCATGTCTGAAATGCTGGCCTCCTAGGACCTCCTTTAATGGCCCAAATATATGGAAATGGCTGGGAGCGAGGTCAGGACTGCCCAGGGGATGTGTCAATAACTTCCAGCCGTATTCCAGTAGTGTGTTAGTGGTGTTCGTAAATGATGGTGTACTGTATATAGTTGGTGTACTGTATATAGTTCCCACAGACAGATGTGCCTCTTCCACAAATTGGTGACAAGTAATGTGACTTTTTCAAGAATCAGGTGTTCTACTCGAATGGGATTGGGTGCAATGCGCTCGGCCTTGCTCAAGGGCTCACCAGTAGCAACCTAGTGGAGCTGGAGCTTGAACTTATTACCTCCTGATCAGTAACTCAATGCCTTAATCCTCTGAGATACCACTGCTCTTAACAAGCAAAAACACGAACACTGGGTGAAGAACAGTAACTCTGCTTCACACCACATCAGTGTGAATTATTTTCCTAGAACAGCTCATCTCATTATAATTTATTCTTGACTTGTATTCAAACAAACTGACACACAGCTGCTGTGCATCATTCTGACTACACTGTGCATAATTTCTTATCTCATATTCTGTAAAGATGCTTATTGTGTAGATATTAGATATTGATCTGAACCTAATAAGCATACAGTTAGAATGTAAGCAGCTTCCACACCGGTGTGTCCAACAGAGCTGATGCTCCATCGTCATCGTCTCAAGCTGAGGGTAACTAAACACCTAGCGGAAGGAGGCGCTCTATGAATAGACATAAACAGAGCCGAAGACGTTCCCTCATTATCACCTTTTGCTTTGTGTTTTGTTTCTCTTAAGGAGAAAAAACATGAACCATCATTAACAGGATTTAAACAGTGAATTTATGCAGACGGAAACATTTACAGCTTGAACAGTGGGCAGATAAGGACTCCAGAGAGATGCTGGGAATGTTGTTCTTGGCTAACGCGTTGCACCGATATTTGTTTATTTATGCCTGATTACAAAGCAATTTAAAACTCGAGACTTTAAGAGCCTTGCTTTGTTGAGAACCCGGGGAGGAAGATGCTTCGGGAAAAGACAAGAGCTGAAGGTTTAGGATGGATGATGAGTCTGGAAATTCTCTTAGCGAGTGGAGAATAACTCAACTGAAGGTTAAGGAGACCAACATTCTCGAGTAAGAATTCCCAGTTGAGTGGGCATGTCTTCCTTTTGTTAACGCGATATCAATCCTGCATTGCTTTAACATTACGCACTGGTGTTCGGGTGGACACGTACCTGGTGGAAGGGTCTCCAGGCTCTGCGCTCTGCTGTCTGTGTTGCTGGATGCTTGACTTCTGCTCGAACTTGGGGCTCCCCAGTCATCCTGTCAGAAAGCACAAAAATACACGTCCTACTGTTTTATTCAACAGGTAACTTTACAAGCTGTGTGCCATGCAAACATTTTAATATGTAAAAATGAAAAGGGCATGAATGCTAGAATTAAGTCGCCAAATGTTTGGTGCATTCTCAGAGCAACATTCTGGCAACATGGTACATTTTCAGTATGATTCCGAGAAGCAGTCATTAGTGTATATGTAGTTTATTAGTGAATCCCAAAAAATGCAGAGGGCTAAAGGAAAATGTCAGTAATGTTGCTACAGTTAATAACACATTCTAATAATACAACACAAAGTCTGTAGTAGATTAACATGTCGAAGGGGCGTTCAAGTCAAACTGGGACTTGCGATGAAATTTCTCAGGAAGTGAAACATCTGACTGGTGCAAATGTTTGAAAGAAGGCCGTACGTCTGTGAATGATGATCCCGGTTGAGATGATCGAACTTGATTGAGAATCAGCGGATAACTTTGTCATTAACTTGCATCTGCCTGAGAAATAAAGGTTTTTTTACTCTTATGTTCTGTACAATCGAAAGTCCTGGTTCAACTTAAACTCCCATAATCATAATAAATCACATTATGTAGAGACGATGACAACAAAGACGAAATCTTTTTCTCTGACAACGAAAAAAAACTAAACAAAAACAAAACAAAAAAAACACACACACATCACAAACTTTCTTCGACGTTAGCTTGAGGTAATAGATATTTTCAGTTCGGCGACATTAGACTGCAAAGTCTGACCCAATTTCAGTGTCATTTAATTTGACTCGACAAATCATAATGATGTTACAAGTTACAAATCTTAATATTTTTTGCATTTCCCTAGTAGTGATGAACTACAGGATTTAAATCAGGAAATAACAAACTATTTCTGTGACCCATGCAAACCCAACTGTATAACACCAAGACAGGGACAAAAAGCTCTGAAACTACAACAGCTTTAAAACACCATAAAACGAGAGTGCTTTTCACTCCCAAAAGGCCCTGGTCATGATCTAGTTACATTATTGATTTAAAAGACTGCCACTAAAGCCCAGCATTCAGCTCGGGGACAGGCACGCCAGAGCTACTGTGATTTGTTTGAGGCTCAGCCGGATGTGGCATGCTCTCATCTTTTAGTAACTATATACAGTACGTGAACCTTGCTGTCGAGTACAGTATATACTGTACTGCAGTCTGCTTATAATAAGCTCATGTAAATGCATTCGACTTAGCATGCCAGAAATATCTGCGTCTAGTTGACCCTGACCAGAAGTGCGAGTCTGAGTTCTTGAAATGAAAGTAAAATATGGTACAGCTAGTATTCATCCTTCAGAAACTATTCTTGTTTTTTGTTTTTTTCCATTATTTCATAAGGTTGAGTAAGACCTATAGAAAAAATGTTATTTTAAGCAGAGCCTTTGATTGATGCCCAGGTACAGGCGTGAATTTAGCCAGTTGAGTCTTTTTGTCTTTGCATAATTTGGTTTCTGACTAGGTAGCGTATACATTCTCTTAATCAGGCACATATTCTCTCATTCTCTACAGCACTTAGACTGTTCAGGGTCACTGGAAGCTGATCCCAGGGGATCTAGGACTAGATGGGGTGTCAGTCCATCACAAGACAGACACTATCTCTCACACTATGGGCAATTTGGAAATGCCTCATTTGTACGTCTTGGGAGGAAACCCACCAAGCACGAGGGAAACATGCAAACTCCACGCATACAGACCACAGATCTAACCACTACAACAATGTCAGGCGCGGGTTCAAATTTACGCCACAGGTGTTAACCTGGCTATAACATTCAATGCCTATTTATTTTCTATTTTGTGATATCAGAAATGAATGCCTGACCCTGCTGATCAGTCTCAATATCCGATGACCTGTCGGTTATGTTCTTCATGCACCATTTCCATTCATGCCGAAGGCTGATGGCTCGGTATTCCCGTGCCGAACAGGCTGTGTGAAAGCGGCCGTGAGAAAAAGAGCGCTGCCTATGATCCATAACAGAGAGTGTGATGGCTTAAAACACTTCCTGCCGTTGGGTCGATTCATAATTCCCTGCAATCACACTAATCTAGAACTCATTTGAAGTGAACCACCTTAAACAGACTGGTTGTTTTGGTCGACGCCCATGAGTGATTATGGTATTCTCATTTCCACAAATGAACCACGTTGGAAAGGAGAAGTCACCAGAGTATAATTTAGTTTCGTTAAGCACACCCTGAGTGATTCTGTATTCATGTCTGAATTACTCTAGTTATGAGCAAAGAATAATAATAATAATATTGAATCATTCATCACAAGTTTCGATTTAAAATAAGATATTAACATGCCTTCCTAAAATGCTGCCATTATATATTTTTTTTAAACAGTTGGTAATAGGTTTGTGGGGAGAAAAAAAAAGGAAGCACCACAATAGTCTTTAAAAAGTGCAATCACCATTAGCAGGGTCAAATGTGCTTTAATTTAACCGCACAGCAAAACAAACGCTGTTTAATCCCTTTATTGCCAAGTGCAACACAGTGGAACGAAGCAAACCAGAGCGCTGCTTTTATCCGCGGCACACGGGATCCTGCATTTAGATGTATGCAAGAGCCATAAAATACATGACGTGCAGAAACCGGGCGCTCGCTGACTTTTAATAACAAGCTGTGCTACGAGTCAATTTATAATGATTTATCGAACACATTACATTGCAAAAGAGGGACATAGATTTACAGAATTATCTTCCCTGAAACAGCTAATAGCCTCAGCCTGGTGAAGGGTGGAGAGCTGGGAATATCTGATACTATGCATAAATGCAAAACAGCTGCTTCATCACTTTTGAGTTTCACTCCTGGTATATTTAATAATAATAATAATAATAATAAAATAAAATAAAAAGCTGATAAACTTTCAGGTATGGTGCGCACAGGCTGTCTGAAACCAGATAGATGAAAGTTGGAAGAACACCAAATGACGTTTAACTCGATCATTGGGCGATTTTCGATTCAGAATTGATTAACAATCAAGTCTATAATTAATAAAATCCTTAAGAATCTACCAAAGCTTTTGTTGAAACTAAAGACTGCTTGAATCGTCTGCAAATACTCGTGTTTTGTGAGAGGATGGCTTCTTTGTCTTTTTCTTTTGAGTTTAGGGGCAGATGTTGAAAGCCGCCACCTTCTGAACTGAAGTATGGAGCGCAAGATTGTCAGGATTATCGCCGTGTATGAGACATGACATTTAGACAACCAACAAGCAGGTTTTATACTTCAAAAGTCTGGGTTCGATACGTCCAGAGTCCGGGTTCGATTCCCGGCCAGGCACGATTCCCAGCTCTGTGTGCATGGAGTTTGCATGTTCTCCACGTGCTTTGTGGGTTTCCTCTGGGTACTCCGGTTTCCTCCCACAGACCAAAGACATGCAGATTAGGCTATTTGACATTTCCAAATTGCCTGTAGTTTGTGAATGAATGTGTACCCCCCTTGTGCCCCAAGACTCCTGGGATAGGCTCCGCGACCCTGAATACAGGGTTAAGAGGTATAGACGATGAGTGAGTGAGTGAATGTGTGAGAGTGAGTTAGTGAATGAGTGCACTACTTTTGTTGCCTCATCAACATTACCTATGTGCATTCTGATGCTTTTCAGCTTAACACTCGCACCTGTCTAGTCATTCTCCCCCAACTGTATCATATATAAACTTTAAAAGCAATAGTGTATAATATCCCAGGAGATCAGCAGTTTCTTAAGGTCTCAATCGAGCCCATCTGGCACCAACAACCATTCCACTGTCAAACTGCCTGAGTTGGCATTATTTTGGTCTTCGTTGTGAACTGAAGCTCTAATATCTGTATGGACATTATTTTTGGCACTGCACTGCTGCTGCTTGACGGACTGATTAAAAAAACGGCATGAAACGTCTCTGCAAAAGTAATTATTACCACCTCCCTAAGATTAGCCAGAGACACACCAGCCCAAAGCACATTAATGAGGTCTGCACTGACAGCACTGTGACAAGGTGGGTCTTTTTCTGGAAACACTTTAGAGAGCCCATTATATAGCACTGAGCAGGTTATACTGAATAATCCCGAGCTTTGTTTAAACTGAAGAATGAATATAGTGCAAAAGTTTTAACAAAGAATTGATGACTGGATTATACAGCAATGTTTTTCATAATCCGGACTTTAGTAGCAGATAAAGTAAGTTTTAAAAAAAAAAGTTAATTCAGCCAGGAGAGGCCGACTTACAAAGTAATCATCTAGGTCACAAGGCGAGTACTGTAAACACGGTAAAGGTGGTACTTTTGTTAAATATTGCTCTAACAATCTAGTTAAATGCATTAATTAAGATTACTGGTTATGCACTCCATCACCAAAGGTCTATAGACAGACACCTGACTATGATACCCATGTTTGTTTTCAGATTTAATTGTAATTTGCCATCATAAAATGTTTCACTTTTCTGGGAAAGGTTGTCCACTAGATTTTACAGTGTGGCTGTGGGGATTTAGTGACGTCACCTCGTGAGAAGCTTTTCATTCCTGTCGATCCCAGTGGAGTTCGGTGGGGTTGAAACCAGAGCTCTGTGAAAAGTCTTTCCATTTGAGTTATTCTACACAAACCTTGAGCGAGCCTGGAACAGGTTTGGGTTGTGTAGTTCTTGTAAAAATGCTAAACTGCAAAAAATGCTAAACTGTGACTTTCTAAACAATTGCATGGAAAAGGTTTGGGGAAGAACTGCATATGCAGATAGGTTGCGAAGTTCAGGCATTTGGATGAGAATTGTATCATTGTATGACAGCTTTTCACTATATTTTCGGTTTGCTCGGTTCCATCAGCGCTTTCACATACCCGTGTGTTCCTGATTTTTTGGAAAGAAAATCATGCCTCATCTGAGCACGCAGACTCATCCACAAACACAAAAGAAAAATACGCCCATCCTAAGCACCAAAGCTACCGAACTGTCTATCCCGGTTGACTTTCTCTACCGAGTCAAGCTGTGCCGAACTCTGGGATCTATAGACTTGTAAATACCTGAGGAAAAAGGCTCGTAGATAATGAAAAGCTTTCTGCAAGACTCTAATGGACACAGAAAAAGCCATTGTAAATCCTTAATGGTTTAGATAACCTATTTGAACCAGATGATCAAGACAAAGCCTGCCATTGATGGGGAAGGGGATGATTAACCGCTGTTGGGGTTGAGTAGGTAAGAGTCTGTAAGCCAAAGTGTTTAACAAATTGTCTCCAGATTTTACAGGAAGGTTGTACTACAAAAAGAACAGAAGAAGGTTTCCATTTATAGGCATAAAGGAGAAGTAGCCAGCATTACAATACTTCAAGTAAACTGGGCAAGGCCATGCCAGGCAGTGAAGATGCAGATGCAGGCCTCAGTTATACAAATAAATACATTTTTTTTGTTAAAGCGAGAGAGAGAGCAAGAGAGAAATATAGTATGATTTTTTTTTTTTTTTTGGTAGAAAAGCTGAAGTCAACAATGAAAACCTTGTTCTGAGTAAAGTCGCCTTGAAAGATCATTACACTTTCTTATGACTGTGATATAACTGATGATATCTTGTCGAACAATACATTCTGTGATAGTCAGGGGGTCTTGTTAATGATGCGGATGCACAAAGATGATGAGACAAATCCTTCACCAAAACCCCAATCTTTAACATGAGTAAATGCAGTTTCTTCCTTCCTTGTGGAAGAGGAGCTTTGCTTATTCTTCAAGCTTCCGGTGTTGGTACGAGCCCTGCTTGTTCCTTAATGAACCCATCTGGATTGTGGGAAATAGTCGAGGGTAGCACTTAAGGCTGATTTATGGGGAAGCGTAATTCACAGAGGCATACAGTCTTGCACACCTTGAAATTTTCAACTACACATGGTGTGAAGCTGCAGTGCTGTGTATCAAGTGAACACCGACACTTCTACTACCCATCATTAAACCATTAGAAGCCAGGGGTGACCATGAATTCATCGAGAGGGATCGAGAAAACCTCGGGCAAACAACACAAGGCGATGAGAGACACATTTCAGTGCAGCGCTGCTGCCACAAATTATCCTCGAATGCGGTACGAACAATAAAAATGTTGCTTCAGGACTTCGTCTGCTGCGTCAATTCTCTGGCCTACATTGAAATCAGTAATCACTCTTCCTTCATCGTCAGCGCATTCTGGTTTGTGCATCCGGCATACCCATGTGTAACGTGAATGGGCACCTTTGGAAAACAGAGCAGACCAGTTCAGATTCGGAAAGATGAATCTGGCTGATGTCTGGTTGGACACAATTGGTTTCCAAGTGACATGATGTGTCCAAACCTACAAACAAGCAGGAGCACATCTTGCAGTTCTTTTAACCTTATTGATGCAGAGGTCAATTTTTTTTTTGCCCCTATAATAGTACAGGGGTCCAACATGCCAACGACAGGGCTTTTTAAAAATTCTAATCTCATCCAAATGTACTGTACTGTACTCTCCTAGGAAAATAATCACTTGCATTTAGTGCATTAATCTGCGTCTTAGTGGGCGGGGCTTTAAGGGAAAAAATACCTAAAGTGCATTAAGTTGTATTCCTGTCGATAATAGCAGGTTTATTCGCTGAATGTTTCTATTAACCATTGTGGGTTTAAGGACTGTAAAAGACATGTTAATAGGAATTTAACTGTTAACTGTTCTGTACAAAGGACCTGTGTGATGAAACCAGACTTCCTATAGATATACAGTGGTACCTCGGATTACGAGAAATGCGGTTTCCGCAAGACGAGAAGACGAGCAAAGATTTTTAATACATTTTGACTTGAAAAACGAGCATTGTCTTGGTTTACGAGCACCGAGTATCATGCATCACGCATGCACTTCTTGTTTTGACGCCGAGCGTCACGTCATCACAACTGAGCCAACGGTTTTTCTATCTCTTGCGCTGCGGAATTGTAGGTAATCGCTCATTCACTTACACACACCCACACACATACACACCCACACACATACACACATACACACATACACATACACACACACACACACACACACACACAGAGGTCAGTAGTGCTTAAGATGTTCACAAAAACAGATTTTCTAATAATAG
>JAQMYL010000038.1:11122589-11139078 GCA_030014365.1 Clarias pachynema
CAGGTGTGATAAACCACAGTTAAGTTATTTTTTAACAAGGGGGGCAATCACTTTTTCACACAGGGCCATGTAGATTTTGAGTTTTTTTTCTCCCTTAATAACGTAAACCTTCATTTAAAAACTGCATTTTGTGTTCAATTATGTTCTCTTTGACTAATAGTTAACGGTTTTTGATGAGCAGAAACATTTAAGTGTGACAAACATGCAAAAGAATAAGAAATAAGGAAGGGGGCAAATAGTTTTTCACACCACTGTATATATATACATACACATATACTGTATAAATTTTCCACCTTAAGAACTGAAATTTTTCAAGAAACTTACCCCGACATTTAAAGCATTTTCGGCATACAAGTGACCGAACCAAACCACCGGACCAGTGCCCTTGTATAAATGACCCGGTGGCTCAGAAGTAATTTGGAATTCTGGGACTGCGACTGTACAGTATGGACAGCTCATTTAATGGACATGAGCGTCCATGCAGCACCATGCAGTGGATAAGTGATGTTCTGGACAGCAGCATCCTGGAGGTTTTGTCCCAGGCTGATTATGACATGATAATGAATTGAACTGTCATGTCTGACTCCAGCCTCAGTGGAGCCGGAAAACCAGTCCGGATCAGCTTCTTTAAGGCTGGCATTGTGATGCTGCTTTGATCCTTAACTGGCGGACCGTGATTAGGCAGTTTTTGTGTAGCTGAATGCGTTCTTTCACACAGTGCTGGTCATGATGGAATTTGGTATGCCACAGTGCAAGGGGTTTATTTAGCCTTAAAAAGACAACCAAAATAACTGTGGGAGAAATTCTATTAGAAGCAAAGTGAGATTTAAAAAAACTTTTTCCAGTGTGGACAAAATTGTAACAATTTGCATTTTGCATTTGCATTTATATTTAGTTTCAGTAAGTCTTCTAGCTTGGTGACTTGTGGACGTGTTAGTTTGCTAGACCTTGTGACCATTAATACGCTTCCTTAAGAATGTATCAAGTACTGCTAGGTCAAAAACAAGAAGGAAAGATCTGAATGACTTTGAAAACAAATTGTTACTGAGGTCTCGATGGGATCCAGATCTATGGGAAAAGACCTTGTGGACATTGTGGTTGAAAGCACATGCTTAATGACCGTAATGCTTGTGCATTAGTGATATGTAAGGAATAACTGTTCTCCAGGTGACCGAGCAGGTCAATGCACGACGTGATCAGACTGTTAGCAAGAACAGAAGTCCATCCACAACTCCACAGAGAGGAATACTCCAAGTGCATGTATACAAGCTACCTAAAATAATAATCCTCAAAGTGACAAGTGAAGGTGATGATACAGTGGCTCATCCAGAACACTTTACTAAGATACCCTGTAACATCTGGCGATCAAACAAGATTAAAGGTGTAAAACCAACCACTGAAAAATCCCTTCCACAAACAGGTTTTATTTAAGCACATTTAAATTTATACACCTTTAAAAACCTTACAACCTCATCTCAGAGTTTGTGTGTGTGTAAGTATGTGTACAATAAAAAGTATAAATGATTTATAAAAATAAAAATAACACACAGATGCATAACTCCATTTCAGATAATGACAGTTAGTTTTAAAAGAATAATATCAAGTACTGTATCAGAGTTCTTCACACTTTATTACCTGCCTACAAGTGTCTTCCCTACAAATCATCACAGTTGCATGTATTCAAGCAAGAACCTCGGAAGTCCTTGAAAGCAGGCGGGACATTAACCTTTCTGGCCTTATTAAGCCTCTTGAAAACAGCAGGCTCATGATTTGAGTGCAATTAAACAGGAAACAGATCAAACACCAAGCCAGACAAAACCTGAGTTCAGACTAATGGGCTATTTGCGAGATTGCTGTTGTGCTGATGAATGGCATGAGGGATGATTACAGGCCTGAGACGCTTAATGGTCAGTCTAGGACTGACGATGTGAACGGGACTCCAAGGATGTTCAAGATGCTCTATCTTTCCTGCTGACAAACTTGGAGTCCAGTGCACACCATCAGTCAAAGACCACATTATCAATGGGCCGGTATTAGTGCTGCATAAATAGACGTGATAAATTCCTAAACAACAGGGCTCACATAATTCACATATGGATGGTATCACAAGTTGTAAGTCACAGATCAGATCATTTTTTTGAATAACAAGAAAAAATAATAATAAATAGGCGGTATGGGCAAATGTCATTTTGAATTCCAATTAATATGAGAGGCGTTCAAGTCAAAGCGGGACTTCTGTTGAATGAAGGCTTACATTTATAGAAGCACAACATAGTGATAAAACTCTTTGTCGCAGTAAAACATTTGATTGGAGCAAACATTTGAAAGAAATCCGTACTACCATGAATGACGATGCCGGAGCCCACTGCAGTCGTTCAATTCAATTCGATTCAATGTTATTTATATAGCGCTTTTAACAATGGTCACTGTTTCAAAGCGGCTTCACAAAATGAAAAGAAAAAGAAAAGAAAATTCCTGTGACTGTTCAGCGAATGGAACGCCTGATCGTGGGATATTTGACAGATAACTTGTGGCCAACTTGCAAAAGCTGTCTGCGGGAACTGTACACTAATTAAAGGAGTTCCTCTGTTGAGTGAGCTCTCCAGTGGATCACTCAGTAGTTGGTCAACTATACATTCTTTAGGCTGTAGAGATATAGTCTTGAGTGGGTAATCAAAAACTCATTCAATTTTACTGAAAGCAACTATGTACATATGTACTGTAACTGGCCCAACAATATGAATTCTACTAGGGATATTATTTTGGCTGGTTTATTTATTTGTTAAAACTGTACAATGCTAAATCAATATTATGCTAAATCTTTGCAATTAATCCACGATGCATGCTGAACCAGAGGGTGGGCGCCACACTGACCATGGATCGACCGTGGTCCGTTACACCACTTCTAAACCAAATGAGTCATGCTGATGCTCTTCAATTGTAGATCAAAATGAACAAGTTGTAATAAAGCATCTACAAATTATTATTACTACCATTCCTGAATCTATTACTAAATGTGTGCAGAGCATGTTGTAATGTGAATTACACACACACACTGTGAGGAATGATTTGTCTTGGATTCCTCTACATGCTATCCTGTTATCCAGGTTTTTTACAAGAAGGAAAAAAAAAAGGTTGCAATTAAAAGTTGTACAAGATAAAAAGACTCGGTATTAGGTTACACCACCCCACTGACTCTGTTCTCTTATTTTCTAAGAAAAAGTACAGAACAGTCCTAACAGATGTGCTGCCAGAGGGCAACTAACAGCACTAAACACAGCTCATTACAGCTCCCCAAACAAGCACGCTGCATTTCCATGTCCTTTCTCACCAACATTAAGAAATGTGTCGACTTTTCATTGCGTTCTGTGCTCGTTTTCAGAGGCAGTATATGTATTCGCTTGTTTTAGCGGCCGTATTTTAACAAGCTGTCACTACAGGAGCTGACAAGATGCTGCCGTCAGACTGAATCTGGTCCTGATGCATCAACACCTGGCAAAGCTCCACTATCAGGCTCTTAAGAGCTAATAACGCAAAGGCCAGCCGCAGCAGAGGAGTGAAAAGTTTCTGTGCAAAGAGACGAAACAACTCGAAGAAGAATCGTAGGAATCCATCTTCAAGTTCTGGCTCTTGCAATAAAATAAAGAGATGCTATTGATCCTGAAGTCAGTCTTTTAGTGATTTGCAACAGGTATTACATAAGGTGCTGCTCATGAACATTCTTCACACTGCTACGGTCGGTTTCTCATAAAAAAAACATTAGTGCTGATATTTTTGTGCTTTAATATATTATCAACGGTACATCTTTAATAAGTTTCTTTTTACCTGGGAAGGTACACGTTTAGAATAAATCTTTACGGGTACCTGAATTGGACTCGTCTCCAAGGTCCAATTCTACACCTTACATTATTTTAACGGTTATAATTTATTTATGCTTTAGTCAATTCAAACATTTTGGTAAGAAAATTTTTTTTTTTTTTTTACTCATTTTCCATTTGTGTTCAAACCAGCCAATTAGATTTACCTCTAATGTGACCTCATATACGATAAGCTCCTCCCTGACTTAGAGCATGCGGAGTGCAAGAAGAGTGAAACACGTACGTTTAGGTATAAAAACATATCACATATTCTAAAAGTTCTTATGTTCAAGAAATAGTAAAATTTGTAATGGTACAACAATTACAGTTAGGAAGGTGTAGATCAGTGGTGCGGATATGTGTAGTCTTGTGATCCGTGTTTCTCAATCCTGAGCCTGACTTGGAATGAACTTTATGTGTTTGTGTAAAACGCACTACATATTTTATTGCTTCTCTACGTTTTGTGGCGACTGCCTTAAGAGTGCTTAGTCAACATTTCCACCGCTGTTACATTGTTGGAAAGCAACACACCATACGGTTGAGTTTATTTTCCCCCGATCACAAATGACTTCGCAGGAACTCACACTTTCCATGCTTCGTTCACGTTTCGCCATCCTGTGAATGCGGTTTACAAGAATCCGATACGAGCGAACACTTGAGTAATTCAGGGTTAAGACTCGTGCTCAAACCCCCTACAGCAGCTCTCTGCCTAATGATCGGAGGTTGCGAGGCTCAAATCCCACAGCAACCCCGGCTTCCATATGAACAGCGGTTTGTGAAAGCACAGTCCGGGACGTTGGGAAAAACCCCCTCATCCCTCGCCTTGCTGTTTAGAATCTTGGATTTTCTAAAGAGAGCGTTCCTGACTCTTCCGCTGAAAGGTTAAACCGCTCATTAAATAGATGCCTTTGTTATCCGTTTGCTTGGAACACAGAATGGGATATCACATCGACACAAAACCCATCACTCAAGTTTATGAAAATGGCTGAATTTTTTTTTTAATGATTTATAAAAACAACAGATTCACTAAATCTCTTACGGGTTACAAGTCTAAGCTGATGAAACCAAGCGATATGTGCATGTTGAATATGACACACACCATCCGTTTGTCTTTAAAGTAGTACTTGGTTCAGTCGGATTAAATGTTTGACCTTTAACCTGAAAACTTAGAGAACTTGGACGACACGACTCGGATCGACGGCACCCTTTTACGCAATCCTTCCTCTTCCTCCGAACACCTCTGCCTCGTTAAAAATCATTCGAATGCTTAACTTATAAGGATTTCACTAGATTTCAGTCACGTCTGCTCAGGGTCCAGACAGGCCGTGTAACCATGGCAACCGGAGCCTAAAGCGAAGGTGGGCGCTGTGAAAGCGTCGACGTGAAGTCGTTCTATCACTGCTTTTCAATTTGAGAGATCCTCGGCGACGGCTTGCACCCTGTAGGCCGCCTGATAGACGAGAACTATTTGAAAGTTGACCGGCGTTCCCGTGCCGCGGATACAAAACCGGGGAAGCGGCAGCGATGGCATTAACACGGCTACGTCAAGAGAACAATTCAATCATGCGCAGGCCATAAAAATTTATGAGGCTTCAAATGAGTCTAGTTCAGGTGTCGGTCACTTCGACAGAGTTACTGTTTTTATGATTTTTTAAAAAATCTATTTACTTTTTATTAAAGTGATAAAATGATGAAGCTGGCACAAACTCAGCAGTAACTAACAGCTACATTGTTCTCAAATGTCTTGTGTTATTGAGTAGTAAAAACTTTAAGGAGCAATAAGGTGAAAAATGCAAATAAATACTCTTATTTAATCTGGTGACTGCAAAAAAAAAAACATTTTACAAATCTCATTTAAATGTTTTGTCACATACACAATCATACACAGTATGATGTGCAGTAAAATGCTCACATGACTGTCTGTGACCTAAAGATAGATTAGAATAGAAAGATTACATGACAATAAAAAATAAAAATAGAAAGATAGAATTTCCAATAAAACATTTAAAAATTTAATTAGCAATATACTAATTTACAAAATAATATCTAATTAAAATGGAAATATATAACAATATGGCGGCACGGTGGTGTAGTGGTTAGCACTGTCGCCTTGCACCTCCAGGGTCCGGGTTCGATTCCCGGCCAGGCTCGATTCCTGTCTTCGTGTGCATGGAGTTTGCATGTTCTCCCTGTGTTTGGTGGGTTTCCTCCGGGTACACCGGTTTCCTCCCACAGACCAAAGACCTGCAGATTAGGCTAATTGGCGTTCCCAAATTGCCCGTAGTGTGAGTGTGTGTATGTGTGTGTGCCCTGCGATGGACTGGCACCCTGTCCACCATGTCCACACTGTGTGGCTATGACAGCAGCCATATGACTGTAACATGCACACGCAAACCTAAGTGACCTGTGCGATGAATTAACCACATTCTGAATTAACCACATTTAAGGAAAGGCAGAGAATGTGTTTTAGCCGGCTGTGCAGTGTTTAACTCTCCAAGCGGCGGTCCAGTTAGAGATCACACCTTTCGAGAGAGAGTGAGAATGGAGTGCTGCATTTCCAGTAAACCACAAAGAAAAAGCCAAGCAATAACTCGCTCCCTGTTGATCTAATTAGGTCAACAGTTACAGAAAAACGCAACAGTCAACGAGGACAACGAGTCAGCACAAGCCGGTTAACCCTCTGTTTAAGTCAACAACAGAGTACTGTTCCTACAGCGCTACTTCGTACTTTGTCCCGTATCACGGCTCCTGTTTCCTTCCTGCTCCATCTAGATCCATTAGTGCGGAGGCCTTTGTCGAGAAGGCGCATTGTGAGGATCCAGGCGGCCGTGTCGTGGGTTTGTTTACGGGGCGGCCGACCGGGACGAACATTACACCGACGTCGAACAATACGGAGCCGAGAGGAACACAGAGCCGCATTGATCCACGGTGCATCACGCCTGCTCAAAAAGGTCGAGGGGGAGGCAGGATCGTTTAACAGGCTTACGGATGTTTGCCATCGGGTTAAGATTCAGGATCTTAAAATTAATATCGTGTTGCTGCAGGCGATTACACGGTACAGTTACTTGTTGAGTATCCATTTCAAATGAGGCAACATGGAGAACAACCAGGCTGCTCCTCTGCTGTGCTCATACTAAAAACTATTCACTTTCCTTCCTCTCATTATAAACAAGTTTGCTTCCTTTTGATCTTTGGGTTTCTCGGATCGGCTGATGAAATTTCCACACCGCATCTCTGTTATATCGGCGATGTTCTTCAACATTATCTCTGGGGACTAAAACATTCTCTCAGCACTGGGTGTGGAACTTCAAATAACTGGGTGTGGAACTTCAAATAAAATACATTGTAAAAGGGTGATGTGATGTGATGTGACCCTATCTGACACGGTGCTACTCACGGTGCAGTTTGATAACTTATGCGCATTATATCTAGTTTCATCAGATTATATTACAGCTAATGCAGTAGGACATACAGACATACAGACACGGTGTAAATTAGCCCATTTTGATGTATAATGTATTTGAGTTATAAACAGATGTTCCCTCTCCAGCCTATTGTCCCTTTCTTGGAGTTGTCTTGAAATGAAGCCATAAGTACATAAAAGGAAAAAAATATATATGTATTTAAAAAAATATTCTGAAATATAATAAACCTCTCGTTTATCTCTCACACACCTTTTAAGAGATCTAAGAGAAAAAGAGAAAAAGAAAAAAAGACTAATATACTCACAGGTCATTCTTTATGAGCTGTTACAGTAGCATATTCTTACCATTTAAAACAATCTGATTAAACAAAAGGACTAAAAGAAAAGATGAAAATCCACAGCAGCCTAATGGGGGTTAACGGTGCCCTGGTGTCCCTTGTCAGTAAGGTCAATAGTTAAAGTGGGAAGTCATCATTTACTGATAAAGGTCCCTGAAATCTTAAATAGTCAAGTCCCTAATTGGGGTTCTGTTGCATCACGGTAATATTAACTTAATAACCATAATTTTTCACTGATACCGAATCTGCCATGCTTTTAAAAAAAGAAAAAGAAGAAAAAAAAGTGCACTTTACTAAAAAACTAAAACTCTTATTTATTCATGAATTTATTTTAAATACATATTTCAATGGTAAAGTGCATCTGTGAAACAAAATGTCAGGGGCGGCATCCACATTTTACATGCTTTATGGCTGCATTCCGCATGATTATATATACATACACGCGTGTCCGCTGGAACCCTTTCGCCTCCGTGTTCTTCTGATGTCTGGGACATACACGATGCAGCACATCTGGCCAGAAGCTTAAACATGCTCTGTTTTCTCATATAAAGTGTGTCCCTCTCCCACTTCAGGCCCTGCTGGTAAACATATCGAGGTGTGGCTGACAGACCAAGCAATAATTTGTCTTCTTTTAATTCATCCTAAAACTCAATATTTTGAAGCCCATCACTGCCTGTATCATGTTACACAAACTTTCATACACTCCTCATTTACACATTATGCCCACACACACCTCGGCAGTGATTATAGCTTGAAGTCAGCACGAGTCTGATGCTACGGACTTGGCACAACTGGATTTGGAGCTCTTCTTTCTTTCTTCTCTGTAGGACCTCTCAATCCTTGTCAAGTCTGATAAATAACCATCAAACAGCAGAAATGTCAAGATCTTTCCAGAGACTTGGACTGACTGGGTCACTCAAGACAAGTGTTTCCTGAACCTGATACATTTCCGTATTAGCTGTAAGATGTTCAAGTGTTTTCAAATCATATGAAATCTTTTGAAATTAAAAGGATTTCTTTATTTTATAACGCAATCTATAAAACTTTTTTCTCCTGTGAAAATTTCAGTATGCAAAACCTGAAATCACTTGAACTTCTGATAACTCTGCAAGTAGACCACTGTGTGCACCGACTTCACTCATCCTACTGAAGCTGTAATTCCCCACGAAACACCAGAACACTGCTTCAATACCACTTTATATATAAAAAAAAAAAACCTTGCACAAAAAAAAAAAAAACTGATGATGCACTGGGATTTATAAAATATTTTAAATCTAGGAAAACTTTTAAGCTATGTAGTTTTCTTCTTTTGTTGCATGGAAACCTTCACAACATGGTGGAGAAGAAGCAGAAGACTTCACAAACTAATTTTGGTAAAAACATACAAGAGCTGAAGTGGGGAACAAAACATCTCTATCTCAAAGAAAGCATCTCTGATACATCGGCAATTGAAATGCTAATAGAAGTGCCAGGTGTCTAGCGCAAAAAAAAAAAAAGTTTACAAGAAAAAACTTTCAGAGGAATTAAAAAAAAAAAAAAAAAAAAAAGTCAAAGGTAAGGATGCGTGTTCTCCAGTGAAGAGTACACTCCATACAAAACTTTCTGATGTGAAAGCAAAACAAGTAGGGAAGAATGAACGATAAACTCATCCCCTCTATTCATTTGAGGAAATAAAAATGTAGTCCACACGGTTTGGTTGATTCACTCACTAGTGAACTCGCGGGGAGTTATTGCCACATCCCAGTACAGTCTCCTTGACCTCGCTCCGATGGATTTCCACATGATTGGGATATTAAAGGAGTTCATGAGAGGCCAACATTTTAGACATGCAGCAGGCAGTCTGATCATCGCTCCAGTGTACTTAGAAAACTTTATACCTCGATGGTATCCAAGCACCAGTGAAATGTTGGGATGAGTGCCTTTGTGCAGCAGGGGATTATACAGAGAAATAAAGGGGGTGTTTAACCTCATAAGTGTGTTTTGTTATTTTGCACAATCAAAATTCCCGGTTTGACTTGAACACCCCTCTCGTGTTTTGCATGAGCTGCTGTAAGAATGAGTGGAAGTTTTTTTGTTTCCTAGGTGGTGAGTAACTGAATATATTGGACTGAAATTTCCTGCAGAGCAAACTCGCGGAGAAGTCACACCGGAGTGCGAGTACAGTACTCATCTGTCACCTCGGTTCAACCTAGAAAGTCTGTTGAATCAGGGCACCTATTATGCAAAATCCACTTTTTTTTTAGTCATTTTCAGACATTTGCATGGGTGCGTACACAAGCAAAAAAAAAACTTTTTTTTGCGGCTGATTTTTGTCTTTTTTGTATTGTGTTTAAACAAGCCAATAAAATGTCAAATTTTAAATCCACCCCCAAGTGTGACCTCATATAGGAATATCCCCTCCCCCGGGCGTGTTGCTCAGCACTTTTGATCTATGGAGGGTTGTGGCTCAGCAGAGAACAAAACAATGAAATGCACAAGCAGAAACTCATGCGTGTTCCAAAGAAAAAAAAATCTAAATTACAGAGAAAGAAAAAGAGTTACATAATACATCGTTTTTGTCTAGTAGAAAAATACATGTTTGTCAGGATGACAAAAACAGACTACGTAATTCTGAATCCAAACTGCAGACAAAAAAAAAAGACGGAGCAGTTGTTAACCTATATTTCCAGAGGCTTCAATCTGCAGATTAATTTGCTCCAAAACTCTGCAATGGATTTTTTTTTTTTTCCAGGAGCCTGTGCCAAGCAGCTGCCCATTTTTTATTCAGACAAGACACTGGGGACTGGCGGGGAAATAATGCTCACACAGCACTGTGCCTCAAAACTTGAATTCCCAGAAAAATGCTAATCTCAAAACTCGACTGTTTCCATCCATGCAACGAGACGGATTCAAGGACTTCATATAAGCTTCATTTGTGTTAAATTTTCTAAAGTACCTTTTTTTTTCTTTCTTTCTTTTTTTTTTTTTTTTTTTTTTTACAGTGGTGGCCAAGAGTATTAAAACAAAATATACCATCTACGATAGTTCTCCCTGTGCACAAAAGAGGGGATGTCACTGATAGGTTCTAACATCCCTGGTTGAAAATTTGTGATGATCACCTTAAAAAAAAATTTTTTTTTTTTTTAAAGCGAAAGCCGGGTATGTGATGAGCCATTGGCTGGGTCATCTCTATAGAAACCGGTTGGACAGTGGTCAAGAAGGCAGTAGCAGCCAAGAAACTGTCTTATGATTTTCATCAAGCAATCGAGCAGGCATGTGACAATCACTTGCGTAAGTGACGTCAGAGCACTGCAGACGTCTTCGTGACTATACGCTCAGCCGGATCCGGCAGGTAAAGAAAAACAGACTTCATACTAAATACTGGTTGTTGTATAGCGATTTCATTGCATTAAATTAATTCTCATTATAATGTCATTTAACGCCATTAAAATGTTCAACTGTCAATATTTTTGGCCATCACTGTACTTCTATGAAAATGTGTTTTGTTTTTTTTCTAATCCAGTGCCATCCTTTGTGTGCATTTTATTTAGACTCATAAATGCGAGCTGTCCCGGGTGCGAAAACACAGCTAATGGTTAATCGGAGCTTTCGTGTCAATCTTAAGAATGGGGATTTTCCATAAAGCTGCAGCCAAAAAGGGAAGAAAATAACAATGAAGTAGCAAATCACCCGGATCCAAATGGGAAAAATAGTGCTATTTTTAGCTGTCAGGCAAATAATCGTTAAACTACCATCATTAAAAGACTTAATTAATGATCTAATCATATAATCGCACCCTGACGACGTACGTGTTTATTCCAGGGCGGGGTGTCCTTCAACTGGCTGCCTAAAGCTTTAAAAATATCACAGACAGGAATGGACATCGCCAGGGAGAGGTGACTTACGTATATGGTGAAGTAATTTTACTCATCAGACAATTGATTTAGTGCTGCAGACTCCCACAACTCTCTTCTGCCCGACTTTAAAGGGGATCCGCCATTTTTAAACATTTATATGGGTGGTTTTCCATTTTTGAATAGGCAAATCAGATTTCCCCCCCATTATGACCTCATACACCAAATGACCAAGGCTTAATGCTCGGCTGTACTGAACCCCACCCACTCGAACACCATTTTTAAGAGCTACAGTAAATAAGGCCAGGCTTGTGAGTAGAGACTAACCACTAACAACTAACCTAGCATTCTTTAGCTCCTACATTTTGCTAAATATTGAGGATGTCCTCGTGATATGTATGTATAAAGTTCCCACTTAATTTTGTTCATCAGAAAGGCAGGAAGAAGAAGCCTGAAAATTAGTAAGAAATATTTAATAAAGTCCCAAAAGTCAGACATTTCTGAGAAGGACTGGGTTTAGTGGGGTTCGGGTCAGGGCCTTCTATGGGACCTCCTTCATGCTCGTCATACTGGAACAGGTTTGGGTCCATTAGTTGCAGTGAAGGGAAACGGTAATGTTAGAGCTCACAATATCATCCAAAAATATTTTGGAAGACCCACATACTTTTTCAGAAACATTTGGACCGCTTTTTGCTTTTGATTACAGCATACATTCACCATGGCATCGTTTCGATAAGTTTATGCAGCGTCACAACATTTATTTCCGTTCAGAGTCGCCAAAATCTCTCCAAAACCTTGTAATGCTGATGGGAGAGAAAGAGAGAGACCGCTGTGTAAAGCCTTCTTCAGCACATTCGAAAGATTCTCAATGCAGTTAAGGTCTTGACTCAGTCATGGTCAATCCATGTATGAAAATGATGTCACATGCTCCTTAAACCACTCTTTCACAATCTGAACCTGATGTCATCGTCACCTTGGACTATGGCTGTGCCATCAGATAAGAACAAAAAACTGTTAATGGAAAAACCTGGTGACTTAATTTTATGGGGACATAATTGTTGAGCCAACAGAAGCAGCCCCAGATCATAACACTATCCTACAGGCTAGTACAGCAGGCACTAGGCAGGATGGTGCACCACTTCATCTGCCTCACTTCGCACCCTGACGCACCCATCACTCTTGAACAGGGTAAATCTGGACTCGTCAGACCACATGACCTTTTCCTATGCTTCACAGTCCATTCTTTACACTCCCTAGCAAATTGTAGCCTTTTTCCGATTAGCCTCACCGATGAGTGGTTTTCTTACAACTGGCTATACAGCTGTTTAGTGAGTTCTCTTAACAAAATAAATAACTTGTTTCCGACTGAAACATATTAGTCACTGCAGTAATTATCCAATGAAAGCCCCTTTGCTTTGTTTAGTCCAGGGTATTTGTGTCATGTCTTCCATGTACTGCATGTTCAGTGCTGATATATGGCTGTAAATTATTACAGTTCAGGTTATAAAAACGACACAGATAATTAAACTGTCAGACAAAATATGAGAAACATGGTAGGCTTATACTATAATCCTGTGGTGATGGAGCGGAGATATAAACAATCGCAGATATGAGCCAAGACAGATGGCAGATGCTGATTGACAGGCTTTTGTCCCAGAACTGAATGTAATTATAGGACTTCATCTTCACTAATATTTTAACCTGAATCTAAAACTACTGCTGCAAAAGGCTAAATAAAAAACAATAGATATGATGTAACAGGCAGGCAAATGTCCTATAGGAAATCAGAAGGGAAGACATTTGCTTAATAATTCTGACAAGTAATATTTTATATCATCATGCATCACAGCTAGCTATATATATATCTTGGTGTACTCTAATTGAATTTAAGAGCCCAGTTTCCTCTAAACGATTTCCCAGTCTTAATCGGTAGAGAAGGTTTACTATGATGAATGCTTTAGTTGAACAGAGATCTGTGTGCTGTGAGGCTTTTAAAATGTCCAGACTTGACCATTAAACAAAGTCACATTTGTAGTAGGGTTGTTACGGTGTCGCACTTCATCAGGGTGAATGACTGAATGGTTCATTTACTGAAGATTTTTTTTTTGAAAAAAATTTATTTAAATTTGTTTCCGTCCATTACCCTTTAATCATTGTTTTTTTTTCCCTAACTCCCGTTGTTTTCATTCCTTTAATAACTGGCTGCAACGCCCTCAAAATAATCACACCCCCACCGTCTGGACCATGGTGAACATGAGTGGCTGTTTAATCCACTACTATATTAAAAATGTTACAACACCAAGGATAAAACCGATAGACAGCTCAGATTGCTGAATGACCAAACCACTGACCCTCACTGACTGGATTAAAACTTTTAATAACAGGATCAGCATCATATGCTGACCGGTTCTCCTCTTTAATTACTTTCTGGTCGTACTGTGCCCAATGGAGAAAAAAATAAAACCTCTGTTTCAAACTGCAATCACAATGGAAGGAGTTTGAAATTTAATGTCACATTTTCCATTAGGCCTTGCCCACTGTGGAGAGAGAGAACTCCTTTTCAAGCAGCAGCTCCACACATTCAGACTCAAACCCCAGGGAGCTCAGCAGGAGCCACGCCGAGACGTGCACTCGCATCACTTTACGACTAGCAGGGTTTATCATGGTTGTTAAAAAAAAAAAAGAGAGAAAAAAAAACAAGCAAGCTAAGACGTGTCCTTTCTAACTACACAGGGCAAGGAAGTGAATGAAACACGCTCGTGCCTAAGCAAGTTTTGGTTGGTCTTGTCTCAAATGAATACAGATTTGTATTATATAGACGTATATATTTATGCACTTACATCAAACGACATAAAAGTGAGATGGACAATACCAACCTAATATTGGGCTGCATCAAGCAAAGAAAACAACTAAGGAGATTTCAAATTACTGGAACTGGGTAAAGAAACTTAACATATTATATTACATTATATTTATATTATATTTATATGATATTATATATTATATTATATAGATGTACAGTAGCCTAAGTCAAAGTCCTGACCTGAATCAAACTGAGATGCTGTGGCGTGACCTTAAAAAGGCAGTTTGTGCCCGAAAACCCTCCAATGGGGCCAAAACTCCTCCACAGCGCTGTAACAGACTCATTGCAAGTTATTGAAAAGGCTTGACTGCAGTTGTTGCTGATAAAGGTGGCCCAACTAGTTATCAAATTTAGGCGGCAAACACTTTTTCCACACAGGGCTATGTAGTTTGGGATTTAATTTTCCCTTAATAATAAAAACCTTCATTTAAAACCTGCATGATGTGTTATCTTTGACTAATATTTCAATTAGTTTGATGGTCTGAAACATCAAAGTGTGACAAACATACAAAAATAAATAAATAAATAAATTAGTAAGGGGGCAAACGGTATTTCACACCACTGTATATAGGTAGATAGATGTGTTATTACTTATTAGCCTTGTATTTGCACGGTTGTATATGTACCCCTATTTGCACATACCTGGAGTATCTGGACCGTGTACCCACAATAAAACTCTTTCCCATCTCCCCATGTATGATTAGTGGCAAAATCGCACACACCATACTTAAATATATACATATTATATTACATACATATATACATATCATATGCAATCCATCGTTTCCTCTGAAGTAAAAACTTGCGGTGTGTACGCTTGGGTTGGATGCCTTGCTGATGCCCTCAGCGTTTCCTCAAATTTATCTTTGATTTAGTTTACACTGAACTTCTCACAGTGCAACCAATAACCAATAGGATGAGCCCTCATACGCGACACAGCAAGAATGCGTGTTTACTCCAAAGCATGTCTAGAGCCTTTTTTGTTGGAGACGAATCCTGGCTTTAAACTTTTCCACATTGGGCTATGTTTATGAATAAACTGTTAATAAACATGTCCAGATGACATCGCAGCACTTCACAACCAAGCAAGGCTACACACAGTAAACTGTTGAACAACAGTGACGCGACCGTCAGTCATTTCCTGTAGCTGTTTTATGAGGCAAGTAGACAAAGTCTTCAGCCAGGCATGCAGTAGGCAAAGTCGTCTTATAAAACACCCTGAATGAGAAGGCTTTTTGGATTCAATCCGAGTTACCCGGATTTTGCGTGGATTACAAGTAATTCCGAGTCGAATATCAGCGACAAGAATATAATACTGACACACCGGCGGTTCGAGTCACTCTCTTTCTGTCGTTTCCTCCAGGTCGTACAATTTCCTCCGACCTCTAGAAATAATTTAGGCGGACTGGCGCGTCTAGGTGGGAGTAAATGTGTGAAGAAAGATATTCCCTCCACTACTACTGAAAGCTTTAGGAACGCTGTTCTAACCACAAACAAACATGAGGACTGGGTTAAAGTGTCATCACTCAGGAGTCATACAGTGCAAACACTGTCGGTAAAAACGGCCTATGATGAACACAACTGAGCAACGCACAAACGTGCACGCAAGAGCACACGCAAAGGCCATTTCCATGTCATAGCAACAGAGAAATCAGAAACAAAAGGATACACACCCCATGTAGCAGTTAGACACAACCCCATGTTACTTAGACCCGAAGATCTTGAGCTCATACGAGAGTTTTCAAGAAAAGAAATGAATAAATGCTGAATTGTTTCAGAAATCGCTGAATAATTTTCGAAAAAACATGAGACCGTAGTCGCTGGGAAAACTGTGTGCTTATCTTGGAGCCTCTTTCTTTCTTTACTCAGTTGTATGATTGAAAATCCTATTACCTCACCGTTCGGGAGAGGGGCACAGCTTCTCAAAGCCTGGGATTTGTAGGCGATAAAAAAAAAAAGCAGCCTAAAAATACGTTCTTCCCATACATGGGAAAAAATATGTTTGTGGGGTACCAAGCTCCCATTGCAAATGCAAAAGTACAGTACAGCACGAAATCTATATAAAACCTCTGGATCTGGTTCAGATAGTTAACAGTTACCAGAACACACACACACACACACACACACACACACACACACACACACACACACACACACACACACACACACACACA
>JAQMYL010000038.1:11139178-11154333 GCA_030014365.1 Clarias pachynema
ACACACACACACACACACACACACACACACACACACACACACACACACACACACACACACACACACACACACGCATAAATACAGATCTGATTCGATACACACGCAGTCACTGATGGTGCGCTTCTTTATACAATATATTCATTCGGTTTCTCATTTTCCACTTTCGATTTGGATGAAACCTTCCTGATGTGAGAAGTTATCACATCTGTTCCACAATATTTTTTATTGAGAATTGTACAACGGTTGATTCAGACCGAGTAATCTGATTGGATGAAAGGCATTACACGATTGCTGAGATGGAGACATTTAACTATAGTTGTCACTTATCAAAATGAACCAAGCTTTGGGGTCAAGTGTTCTTGGGGCCTTAATGTGAAAAACTATTAGCTCGTCCAACCTGGAACCGATTTACTGTATACTTGCTAAGAAAAAGAATTTGCAGTACCTCAATAAAGTGTATTGTGACACAATATAACCAAATATAATAATTATATCCGCTAATTTCCCAGCCCACATTAAACCCCTCTTAAGTCCTGAAAAAAAAAACCTAAGCTTCTGAGTCACTATTCTCATCATTCATAAGGTATAACAACGTCAAGTATGCATCCCACCATCAGTCACAGTAGTTCTTCCACACAGTCATTAGGAGCTGGAGATGGAAAATCTCTACAACACACCAAGACACAAGAACAAAGCTTAGTAGCTTTAAGCACAGGCAACATTACTATCCGTTTACAATAACACAAGTATTAAAATCTGATGGGAAGCAAATTTGTATGTCATCACCGGGCCTGTTTTTAAAATTTAAACTAAAATACATCCAAGCGCACACCCTGAGGAGTGAAGTTAAAAGCTTCCCATGCTTTTCACTTGCGCCTCATCAGATCTTTTTCTCATTTGCATATGAAATGTGATCCTTTCAGTTTGAAGCCTCTTAAAGATGATGCAAGACGAGTTTAACAACACCAGGGTTTCCTGCAGACACCGATATCCAGCCTAGTGACTGACACTGACTTTGCTTCCAGCGCGAGTTGACGAGGCTGTGTGCGCAAGCGGCTCCATATGGCACATGGTTTCTCAGTACAACATGAGCAACAGATATTTTGGTCTATAGTGTCATCAGTAGACAGGCTAAAAATAATTTTTAAAAAAAAATTTTAAAAAAAAACATGATTGATTTATGTATTCTGGCTTTTGTAAATCAATCAGTTCTTGATTTATTAATAAAATGATTATCATAAGGATAGGCGGCACGGTGGCTTAGTGGTTAGCACTGTCGCCTTGCACCTCCAGGGTTCAATTCCCGTCTCTGTGTGCATGGAGTTTGCATGTTCTCCCCATGATTGGTGGGTTTCCTCCGGGTACTTCCAAGATTAGGCTAATAGGTGTTCGTAGTGTGTGAATAAGTGTGCAGGCGCGGTCTATTAGCACCCCGTCCAGGGTGTACCCCACCTCACGCCACAAGTTTCCTGGGATAGACTCCAGGCCCGCCGCAACCCTGTATACAGGGTTAGACGATGAGTGTGTGAGGGAGTGAGTGAGTGATCATCATGAGCTCCAATAACTTACGACATTTGGCAATCTAACAAAACATCCAGATGACCCTGAAATGTTCGCCAAGAATCCACCAGAGCCACACGAGATCCAATTCAACACACGCCATACTTACATATATACACATTATATGTAGACAAAATCAGCCATGATCTGAAAACCATTAACATTAAAACCACCTAGGTTTTGGGTCATACAGTACACTTCAAAAGTGTGGATTTGTTTTCTACATTCTATCACAATACTGGAATTTTCAAAACTATGAAAAAACATGACAAAGTAATTAAATAACAACAACAACAAAAGTTAGTTGTTATTTTAAGACATGAAGGTCAGCTGTTCTGGAGTAGTTCTTACAAGAACAGTATTCTCAAGCGCATTTGCAAATCCCATCAAGTACAGTACCATGATGACTCATGAAGACCTTCCCAGGAATGCAAGACCAAAACGTATCTGTGCTGCAGAGGAGAAGTTCATTTAAAGTTACCAGCCTCAGAAATCACCAATTAACGGCAGCTCAGATTTTGGATTCCTTCCGTACTGTTTTATAATGTAGAAAGCAATAGAAATCAGGAAAGACCATGGAGTTGGAAAATGTCTCCAAACCTTTGACCGGTACTGTATCCAAGATATCCTCTTCTGTATGAGGCAAATTTAACACCTGTACCATGTGGATTACAGTGACTTACATGCGATTTACATTTAGCACCGCCCAGACAATGCGGCAAATCTCAGAGGGACCTAAAACAATCAAATGCAACTCATCAGTGAATAAGCAGCTCAGCTACACTTCTTCCTTTTATAGGATGCCATTACGGTTATCCAAATTGAACTTCTAGTCTTATATGTCTTGATTATTATTTTTAATTAGGTTCTTAAAGTTATTAATGCAAAACAACACGATCCTCATGCCGTGCAAATCTATGATAATTGCTACTTAGGAAAAAACGTACTCAGTCAAAAATAATACCTGGAGTCATGAAGGAAATTCTCATGTAACCAAAGTGTTCACGTTACACACGGAATCAGACAGGCGGTCAGAAAATGAGCTCCGCTCAACATACCAGAGAGCAATTTCAGCGAAGTGAAAGGCTTCCGGGGATTAATTTGTAATGGATGCGTAGGTGTGTAGAGAGCGCTTATGTTGTGATTGGTGGCGTGTAGAAGCAGCAGGCCCGGCAGCACTGAGATCAGTGCTACACTGCTGCTGTCCTTCATCTGTCCTGCTCTGCCCACCATCAGCTCCAGAGTTTAGCCTCCATTACCAGCAGGAGCATTTTGAAAATCAATTCTGCGCCTCACACAAGATTCATTATGACCTTTAACGAACAAAACAGACTCTAAGCGTTTCATCTAACATTACTCAATTTAAACTAATATTTGTCCTCGATAATTCACAAATATGTTTGGCAGTTCTCCTTTTGCTGTCTATTTTAGGAACACCTGTACACCTACACTTTCAGGAAATGATCCAATTGCAAACCCATCATGTGGCAGCGGCATAAAGCTCCGATACAGAAATCAAGGATAAAACTTAAGGATGAAATTAAGCGCTTCAGTTAATATCCCTTTTTCCATTGCTTATAGCATTTTTCTGGTGCAAGGTCACAGGGAACCTGGAGGCCATCCCAAAGAATTTGGATGAGCTACTGCTGTGGTTTTCGTTTGCTGGTTCTAAGAACGGGGATCCAAATCTATACGGGTCGCAATCTCACCAAAACTGCCTAGTTAAAAATTGGAAAGCCTTGGAAAGAAACAGAGAAACTAGCTGAGAAACAGAGACGGGTCGTTTAAAGTCGTCTAAAGCTGTCTAAAATGTAGAGGGCAGTAATGGCTCATATGGTTCTGGTTCTGGTTACTGTTCAGGAGGTCAGGGGTACAAGCCTTAGCAACACCAAGCTGCCACTTTTGAGCCACTGAGCAAGGGCTTATAACCCTTTTTTGACTCTGAAGTCTGGATCTTTTCGTTCAGTGAGAATACAATAGTTACGGGCTCGAGAACTGAGTCCAAGACCACCTTTTCAAGCAGACTTACAGCATACTTCCGCATGTATCTGATCAAATATGGAGGCCAATAGGTTCTGAGCATGGAAGTAGACTGTATATGTCATCAGTGCCATTGGTCTCACCAAAAACCTCTTTCTAGGTACCAAGTAGATGCATAATACCACCTGCTGTATCGGAGAGTATAAATAGACAAGCATACCTGAGAACGAAGGAAAAATATAATGTGAATGCAGAACAGAAGCGGAGTGTGGAGGGGGAGCTATTGTTCCTGGCCATGGTACAAATAAATCAGGCCTAATGTATAAACGTCCCTATTTGCTCCGGGGAGCTGCATCTTGGCAGACCCTGCACTCTGACATCATCTTCCTAACTGGGATATGCGGGGGAAAAAAATAATAATAAATTTCACTGTGCTGTAAGGTAGATGTGATGAATAATTGGACCTTAATCTTAATGAGCTCAGGTTCTTGGATAGAAAAACAGACATAATCCTAATCAATTGACCTTGTAATCAGATTCCAGCTGTCAAAATGTCCAGGATGCTCTGGTGTGGCAGCCGAATTAAATGGAGGATTTAAATGGAATTTTCTGCCTTTTTACTTTCAGACACAAGGATTTAGAATGGGAGAAATGCACTTCTAATTGAAATGCACACAAGAGAGAAACCCAGAGGTCTGTGCAGTTTTTAGAATGAACTACATATAAAAGAAGATATAAAAACTGCCCGATTAGAAGGGTTTTCCCAGACTGCCACACAAAGCTGGTGATCGTTAAATGCGTCTTTATGTTACTGTTAACCTGAAACAGCTGGAAGCAGCCACCTCCTGTACCAGCTGTGTCTGTTGCCATGTTTAGTTGATAAACTAATTGCAGAATAGTGGTGAGAATAAGTGAGATGGCTGTGGAGAGAGGGGGGGGATCTCAGCGGGAGTCCTGTCTCTCAGTCAGCGGGAACAGGGCGGCAGATCACTCTCTGAACGACAGCAGGAAATGCTTCGGCAGTTCATCTGCCCCAAGAAACTCGCGGAGCCACAGAGCTGCCGTGTCATTGTTCCTGTTAGTAACAGCACCTCCAGACGTAGTGCTCATATAGAAGAAAATGTTCACTAGTCTACACCATGTAGAGAAAATCAATCAGATACCAAAATAAATAACAATATATGCATTCAATTCAAGCGATATTGACATCCAAACCTTTCACCTTTGTCCTGATATGACTACAGTGTCAATCCTTCAATTAAACGCTTTCTTTCCCTTCTAATCACACGGATACGTTTAGTTTATTTCTAGAACAGAACTCAAACATAAGCCTTTTATAGCATGTGCCAGACAGCACTGGGGGAAAAAAACCTGTTTCAAACATTTGAAAGAAAGGAAAGGCAGTAAATTTGACACCATATGTTCCTCTGACAGAAGCATGTTTCCCTGGAAGCAATCTGTCAAAGCTGTGCTAATAAACCCAGCAAGTGTCCCGTTTGATCCCATCCACTTTCAAATGACTGTTTCTGGACAGGCCATCTGATGCAAGAAGAAACTCTGGATTTATAAGAACATCGTTTCCTGATCGCTCATTAACAGTGATAGATGTATACCTGAATGACTCAAAAACTAAAATCAGCAATTGAATATGATATGATCCATCAGAGGATCATTCATGACTAAAAAGCTTTTTGACTCAAAGGGAGATTGCAAGTTTGATTCCCGGGTGATTCTACAGCCATCTGTACACCCAGGAGTCTAGAGAGCAGACTGGTTGTGATCTCTTGGGGGGAGGGAAGGATGGTACACTCGTACTCTCACATCGATCATTGTGACACTAGGTAACCGTGGGTGTCTGTGAGCTCAGGCAAGCGGAAGGGGCGGATAGCGCTGAAAGGTGTGGTCAGGTGGTATCTTAAAGGAAGCATGTCAGAGTCTTCACCCTCCCTGGTGGACAGCTGTGGTTGATGACGGAGTGCTGTAAAAGACGAATGGGACTCGGACACTAACAAGTTAGGGAGAAAATTTGCATTCATTATATACAAATGGTGTTCAAGTCAAACTGGGACTTTTGATGTGAAGAACACATTTATGGGAGTAAAAAAATCTGTGTTTCTCTGTAAGGCCCCCGCTCCACTAATGCACTTATCCCAGTGTTTCACTAGGGCCTGGATATCATCAAGGTTGAAAGTTTTCTAAGGACACTGGAGCATGATTAGACTCCCTGCTACACGTCTGAAATTCTGGCCTCCCAGGAACACCTTTATGCATGTGAAATGGAGCCAGGTCAGGGGATGCGTATTACAGCAGAGTTCCTGTAATGAATAAGTGATGTTGGGGAATGATTGTGTGTACAGTTCCCTAAGACAGATGCGTCTATTCCGCAAGTTGGTGACAAATTATCCGTCGTTTTTCAAGAATCTAGCATTCCACTCGTTGAACGTTCTCGGGATCGTAATTCACGGATGTATAGTCTTCTTTAAAACGTTTGCACCATTCAAATGTTTTACTGCTGCAAAGAGTCTCATCACCACACTGTGCTTAAAATGTCAATCGGTTTTTATGTCTTCATTGACAAGGAATTTCATTACAACGCCCCTCGTAGAATTCTTTCCAAACCGTGGCTCAACTGCACATGTTGCTAGCAGGTTTGCAAAATGGTCCACACTGAATTCCTCAAGATAAACATTATTTAATGCAAGTCATAATGCAGGGAACTTACAATGAAGAACAGATCTCATAATAATAGATGAGATGTGATGAGAGAGGTGAACTAAGTGCAAAGCCCCAGTTCTATGAATGTCTGGTTTTAGACTATACAGTATAACCGTATATACACACTGTATATACCTGTAAGTTAAAGAATCCTTGCCCCAGAATCATTCAAGTAAAATCATGGAGTAACGTGATCAGTCGTGTTGTTCTGCATGAAGTCCTGGGCACAGACAGCTTTCACACCTGATAGTGTGATGTTGGTGGAATGTGCCCAAGTTTGATTGACATGAACCACAGATCACTGGTTGCAGTAGGATCAGGAACCGGATCTCTGGAACGTTCAAGACTTTACGATTTCACAAGAAACTCTGAGCTCGAATGAAAATGATAAAAGGGCATGTGTCAAAACCTATAATATACATAAAATGTTATTGGCCAATTATTAATGAATAATAGGATTCTAATCATTTAAAACAAATCTGTGCTGTGATGTACCTAGACCTACACTGGCCATTTTAACAGCTTTAACTACCAATCAATCAATCAATCAATCAATCAATCAATCAACCAAAGACAGGTATAATGAGATTTAAACTTGACTCATCCTCACTTCCAGCTCTTTCAAAATAAAATTCCTCCATGCCATGCACTGTGGCTGAAATCTCTACAGCTGGATTTGGCAGGAGGATTTCCATCATCCGGAAATTGAAAGATTCTCAGTAATCTTCAGTAATTGCTTTGTTCTGGTCAGGGTTCGTGGTGGATTCAGAAACTATCCTCGGAACGCTGGACGCGACGAGGGAATACACCTTTGCCAATACATCTATAAGCATGTTTAGGACGTGGGAGGAAACTGGAAAATAGAAGAAAACTCGAACGGACATGGCGAGAACTTCCCGTATTCAATAACCCGAGCTCAAGATCTGTGAAGCAGCGATGAGACCCACTGTGCTAGAATGCCATAACCCTTTAAATTGATACTTCTAAAAAAATACGCCTTCAAAACATTTCAACAAATACTGATGAGTGAAGAATGGACCTAACGTTTTGAGAGAGGCCATTCCCAAAGCAAAACATTCTGGGAGCTGGGCTGGGAGCAACTGGCATGACGGCCACAAATCTCTTCATCTCCTCTGTATAACTAGATCATTCTCTGCTGCCAAGATTTCAATGAAAACCGAGAATGAAACTGAACCGCTCGTAGGAGAAAAATCTCCATTTCAAACTAATCATTGCTGCAAGGGCTGTCCACGAATGCACACAAAACAATACCTGAAGCTCTTGACCTGCATCTTTTTATGCACACCGCTGCTGTGAAACGATTTGCTGATTGCGTGAATAAGCAGGTGGACAGTATCCGAGGCTTTTATTTTTTTATTTTATTCATGGGAAATGGCTGTTTGAAGGGGGGGAAAAAAAGAAAAAAAAGAAAGAAAGATATGAAAGTAAAAAAAAAAAAACATTACGGAAACGAATCATTTGTTACAAAGAAACAAATCATATGAAAAAAAGAAGAACTCTGCAAAACTGTCCCAGAACACTTCGAGTGCACCAAATTTCTTTTGCGGCGCTTTTCTTTTTGCATGTTCTTTGCATTTGCAACACATTTACATAATGTTCGTGTTTTCAATAAGGGGTAGTGGTGGCTCAGGCAGGTGAAGTTGCTGATGGAAGGTTCAAGACCTGCCACTGCCAAGTCACCACAGTTGGGTCCTTGGGCAAGACCCGTGAACAAATGCCCCATACAACTCAGCCACTGCATGCAGTGCTGGTCTCAAGCCTGGTTAAGTAATTCAGAGATTTGCGGCATCCGGCGTAAAAACCTGTGCCAGATCTCGCGGATCAAATGATCCGATGTGCCAACCCCAGGAGAAAGGACAACGTCTATGGAAAAAAGTAGTTTTTAATACTTTCAAAACCTAAAAGAAATATAGCTGCTTGAGAGAAAAATCGGATAAACAATGATGCTTTGGAATCAAACTAAAATGAAAACTGTAGCACCTAAAAAGCGAATTGAATAAAACTGCGTGTCAATATACAGTACGATTCACAGCTTTAGTAATGAAGCATGACGGTTCATGTAGTTCATTCATATGCAAAAAAACAAACAAAACTTTAAAAAAGAAACAGAAACAATAGTGACAAGCCATGAGGCATGCCAAATAATCATGAGCCTGCCAGGAACAAACAAAACAATACTAAGCATTCATTACACAGAACCTGGTCCGTAAAACACAGAAGAAAGAGATCGATTTGCATAAAACAAATAAAATGTGAACAGTGTTTAGGTTTTTTCTTTTTTTTTCTTTTTTTTTTTTTTAATTCATCACATGATCTACAACTATAAAATGCAACTGCTAAAACTGAGGATAAGATCTACAGTATACTCTTACTAATACACGATTTCACCAGTGTTGGGGAGGAAGTGGCACTGTTTATCTAATTCCAGGTTCAGTACACAGGATGACCTCTCACACCTGTCTCTATAACCATATCATCATATACAGTAAGTACCCATACGGGTCAAGAGCTTCAGATAATATTCTCATCAAGCATCAGGAACATGATATCTCAGGTATTTCGCCAGTGTCGTGGTTATTGGTGCCAGAAAAGCAGGTTAAAGAGTCTCCAGATCTCCTGAGATTTTCATTTCTAGAAGTTCAACAGAAAGGGCCACTGAGGACGGTTTTGCAAGTGGAAATGTCTTGCTGATGACAGAGATCAGAGGTGAACGGCCAGACCGGTTCTAACTGACAGCTACCTCGTATAAGCTGAAAGATCTCTGAACACGCAACGTGTCGAAACCCAAAGACAGATGATCTACAACGGAAGAAAACAACGTCAGGTTCCACTTGACAGCCCAGAACAGGAACCTCAGGCTATAGGAGGACAAAACAGGACAGGTGAAAGATTGGAAAAAATCGGTCCTTGCCTTTTAAAGGTAAGTACACCCCGGTATTGAATGCTTTGCCAACTTTAGATAAGTGAAAATACTTTCTATCTCTCTCAAAAATCAACTGGGAGAAAATGTTTGCCCACTGTTCCATGCAGAATTCTCTCAACTGTGAAATGTTTGAGGAGTTTCTTACACATTTTAAATCCCCCACAATGGGATTCAGTTCTGGGGTTCTGACTAGATCATTTCTTCCTTTTCAGCCGATTCCCTGGTGAACGTATTTATGCTGTTGAAAGGTCCACTTCTTCAGCGGCAACTTTTTGACACAATGGCCCTACATTCTCTGTAAGATCCTGTGATCTGAAGTTGGAAAGGTTCTGAGGCAGCAAAGCAGCCCCAAACCATAACATTTCCACCACACCGCGCTTTACAGTCGCTATGCTGCTCTTCTGATCAAATGTCGTCTGTGGCTTTCCGCCAACATGCCTCCTGGAACTTTGATCAAACATTTCTATATTTGACTCATCTTAGATAGCATGTCGATCCTGAAGGCACAGTCCTACATTTGTCTAGATATTCTTAACTCAACCAAGTTCAGTTTTGCCCAGATGTTCTTTTTGAAAAAGCAAAGGCTTCCTCAAGTTCTAATCCCTTTTCTAATACTAGAGGCAGGCACTTTTACATTAACGTTGGCGAAAGCAACCTGCATACCCTGTGATGAAAATTCTCGTGCTCCTAAAGACTTCTTTTAGTATCTTATGGTCTGTTCTAAGGGAAGGCTTGGCAGTGGTACTGTATAAAATCTTCTCCAGTTGCAGATCATCTTTCTGACAGTATAAGGATTGATTTCCAATATTTGAGAAATCTTCTAAAAGCCCATCTCAGGCTCAAAGGCTCTCCAACCATCTTTCTGAGGTCCTTAGAGCTCTTTTGATTTGGGGCATGATAACCTAGACTTCAATAACAAAGACCAAACAAGACCAGATATGTGAGGCTTAAATAAGACGGCTTCCTCACAGATATTCTCTCTCTACCTCATTTTCATTTGCAACATTCGGGGGACTGATGTAGGCTTACTGTCTACCTTATCAGGACCACATATATACTTGAGAATTTCAGAAAAATTCCAGATCTCCTGGGAATTTCACACACAGCGGTCCCTAGAGTTTAAACAGAACGGTGTCAAAAAAACATAAAACATCAAGTGAGTGACAGTTCTGGAGTGGAAATGCCTTGGTGCTGAGAGGTCAGAAATCATTTCAAGCTGCTTTAAATCACTCCTTACAACTGTGGTGAGCAGAAAAGCAATTCAGCACGCATGAAACATCAAACCCACATGTGGATTAGCTATTACAACTAAAAAAGTCACGTCGAGTCCAACGTCTGTCAGCCAAGAACTGGAATCGGAAGCCACAGTGGAATCTGATGCCATCATACAGTTAAAAAAAATTTAAATCTTTGACTGTCCAGTACTGGAGGCTTCCTATCACTAGTACTAAGGCAACATCATTTTGTCAAAATCTTACAAATCACACTTGCTTAAATAACCTTGTCTAATCTAGCAGTCGTATGCTGCATACAGACATTTATAAAGCAAACAAAATGCTAACTAATGAAAAAAAAAGTCCACAGCTGATTTCATTTACCCTACATCTCTCCTACATTATATAATCTGCTCATTCAGCGAAAAAGAGGCAATATCACAGAAGACACGTCACATCTTTACGCAAGGTTTGCTTCACAGACGTACGCTTGCTCAGAACTTCATTGCAAGTAAAAAAAGGATTTCTGCAGGACTCATAAATCCTAAACCCATGTGATCTCACACACACATCACCATCCTAGACAAAGGACAGAAATGCCCCAGGACAAGTATTTTATGAGCAAACAAAGGTCAGAATGTCAGACACTCCTGCTTCTCATATGACTTCCTGGGATAAGTATTTTAGCACAGCGCCAACACTCAGAACAAGTACTAACCAGTAGAAAACTTAAAAAAATTAAATAAATCCATTAGCAAAAACCACTAATGGATACATTAAAACCTTTACATTTATAAATGTGCATGATGTGTCTTTTTTGAGGCAACGGCCCTTACCTACAATACACAGCTACTGTAGTAGGACGGATTCCTGAGCAAGCTGTAATTAGTGGCTTATTGTTTGCAAGGAAGAATACTTCCTAATCATAGTGCAGGATGTGAGATTTAGAGGGAATCTAATTAAAGGAGGCATGCAAAGCCGACAGAGTGGGGTAACTACGAAATGAGGAACGGGGGCAAGTTTGCATTTTTACATTACTTCCCAGAAAATAAGATATAGACATTTGAAAAAGAAAAAAAAAGAAAAAAAAAAAGCTAACAGCAGCAAGAAGAAAGAAGATTTATCATTAAACAAACTCAGAAATACATTATATATTACAGTGGTACATCGGTATTCGAACACCCCGCCGTGTGAGCCGGGTCACACATGCTTCCAGTCACGCGTGTCCAGGGACCCTTCAAAACTTTGAGTCTGTGGAAAGCCAAGCAAAGCAAATTTACATATATATTTATTTTTATTTCGTGCAAGAATAAAACTGAGCCACTTTCAGTTTTGTTTTTAAAGCAGCCGGCGCTAAGAGGGATGATAAATTATGTTTAATTGAGGTTTAATGTCTATTTCACATTTTACTTTATTTACATGTCTTCTCTAAATGTTTTAATTGTTTTAATAGGCAAAATATTTTATAGTATTGGAAATTGGTAATTCTTTCGGGGTGGCTGGAACGGATTATCTACATTTACATTATTTCCTATGGGAAAAATACCGAATTTTGCCTTAAGGACTTGCTGCCAGAACAGATTAAATTCGTTATACCATCGAGATACCGCTGTGTGTGAATATACAGTATATGGTTGCTAGAGAGCTTCTTTCTAAGAGAAGCAGGAATCATGGCAAGACAAGCCAAGTAAAACACCTCACCCATTTCCCATGAATCATGCTATTTTGACTCATTTGAAAAGACCTGCTTATTAATAAATGTGTTGTTACTAATCCGTGCATCTAACGAGGCTTGAATTGGAACTCAATGCCAACGTCGATCCATGTACAGTAATATCGAGTCTCGGTACAAGGCGCTCGAAATGCTGACCACTGGAAAGAAAACAGATTATATTTGTCAGTTTTCAGCTTCCTAGCAGTAGCATTCAATATCTACAAGCTCTGACTTATTTCTGTGAGAGACAGCTAGAATAAAGGGGGGAAAATATATATCTCCTCTCTTTTTTATTTAAATGTTATATATAACTTAATTGATAAGAGGAAGTAGCTGTTTATTCCAGATGTTCCACAACATTTACTCTACATATACAAATAAAAAGTGGTTGCTTAGTGGTTAGCAGTCTCTCCTTGCACCTCCAGGGTCTGGGTTCAATTCCCACCTTGAGTCTGTGTGCAAGCAGTTTGCATGTTCTCCGTTCCCCGTGCTTGGTGGGTTTCCTCCCGCAATCTAAAGACATGCAGATTAAACTAACTGCCATTCCTAAATTGTCCGTAATGTGTGAACTCATATGTGGGTGCGTGAGGGTGTATGTGCTTGATGGATGGCACAGTTAAACATTTAACACAAGGATGTACAGCTTTCAGGAACTAGATATTATAAATGCCTGTTTTGATTCCATTCAACTTTTAGACTAAATGCTTTTTCCAGCATGTGACTGAGCTTTAAACGAAAGGGTTACAAAGGAGAGCATTAAAATACTGAATTACTAGTGTATTATAAGCGCATAAAGGACTGAGATGCTAAAAAAAACCTCGAAAATCATTTTTAAAAAGCCACCTTGGTTTTTCAGAGCAGTTGCTGTAAATCAATCCAGTAGAGCGAGGACAACAGAAGCCTTTATATATACTGTATATATATATATATATATATATATATAGCTTCCTGCTTTGTTAAGTTAGATCAAAACAAGATTATGAGAATTACTATCCAAGTATACATGTAGCACTGTGCATGGGATGAGAGACGAATGCAAATGTGATACCAAGTTCATAATGCAAATGCAAGCAAATTTGCCTTCGAGCTTCTTTCTGACTCTGACAGACGGACTGGAATCCGTGGGAGGGAAGCAAACAGCTCCATCAATGCACTGCTGCGGTAATCCATCCAACGGGGGCAGAACAATCAGCCAGTCAATAATTGTATAGTGGAATGGATATCAGATCAGCTCCTCTCTCTTCTCGGTTGGAGGAAGCAGGCACCTGACAACCCCGGAGCCGCCTTTGTCCATGCATGTACGCTACATCGGGACGAATCTTAGAGCATCTCGCGAACAGACGGAAAATATTCGACATGTAAATCATACATCTAGTGCACAACTGAGGTGCTGCGTACTTTCGCGGGGAAGCCTTCGCTCAATCGAACGCTTTTCAACTTGTGTAATTTCAGCCCTAAAACAGATCGTCTCCGGGCATTTCATCCGATATCCGACCCACGATGCAAGTATTGACGTGCTCTTTGTGAACAGCAGTGTGAATAGTGTGTATTCAGTGAGGGCTTACACTGGGCTGGAGAGCAGCTGTCATGTTGCACAACCACTCACGCACGCTACGCCACACCGGAGCACACCACACAATGCAGACTGCACCGTTGATCGCTGGCTTTAACTGTTTACTTTTAGTCATTATGTTCTCAAGGTGTACAAGATAAACAGGATACACATGCACTCGGTGTGTTTACATAACCCTCAGGGTGCTTTCATGCCCATTCGTCCATTTGCAGAATCTGATAAAGGCGAAATTGATTCTTTTGGTTCACTTGGTTTATGGTGCAATCAAGTTTCACACTGAACAGAATTAAATGGAGTGAAAAAAAGGATGGCTGATAGAGTGATGGAAACTTTTGCCAAGAGTGCATAAATACAACAAATAAAATAGATAAAAGCGGTGAACTGAACCCCGTGTTTATTTCTCTTTTGGTTCAATGGTCCAGATATCCAGAGTCCTTGCATGCATGACGTAAAACCGAAACAGCCACACGCTTATACTATGACGACATAAGCACTGGGAATGCATGGGGAATGTCTTGGAAGACAATTCTCTCAATTTCCCACTGCCAAGATAGGTTCATCCTGGAACATAAAAAAAAAAAACTGATGTGATAACCTGGCCATTCAGTACATTCAGGTCGTCAGCTGCCACTTTTAGTGCCACATCACATTGCTGTTCAGGTCTAGACTCAACTGAAGCAACCCCAGATCATAACACTAAGTCCAGAGGCTTATACAGTACAATGGGCACTTCATGCACTTTAAGTTCTTCTTACCCTAACGCAGCCATCACCAATAGGGTCAGTTTGGACTCATCAGACCAAGATTAACTTTTTCCATTTCTCCAGAGTGCAATCTTTATGCTCCCTAGCAAATAGGACTTTTGCATGCGATGTCAGACCTGATGCGAAACCAAACTGGTCACTATACTGTGTCAGAAAAGTGTTGTACAGGGGAAAGGCCCGGAACACACCTGGAACACAGTTTTATTAGTTTCCCACTAACAAAAAGAAAAGAGACTTATGGTTATCAGCCGTCTAACAGGGAGAAGAGGCTAATCCTACTGTATACAAGGATGAGCCCCCATTGCGATAACTGGTGCTTGTGTAGGAACGTCAGTTAATTCAGCATAAACATCAAATATACATTAGTGATGGGTCGTTCATGAATAATCCGTTCTTTTTAAACGAGTCTTTAACGTGACTCAGAAGAACGAGTTGTCTCGGAGAGTAATTTGTTCATTTTCTACTGGCCGCGCATGCCTTTGAGTCTTTTCGGTCTGAATCGTTTATTCTTTTGTCAGGTGATTCCCATAGACGCTATGCAATGCAGTACACAGGAAACAGAATTGACCAGTTCTCAACAAGTCTTCAAGTCCCGAGTCGTTCGTTCTCAGACTAGAAGATATGAGAGGTGAGCTGCTCATTCTGTTTATTATAATATGTCCATAGCTGCATTGTAATATTTTCATTACTG
>JAQMYL010000038.1:11169882-11188185 GCA_030014365.1 Clarias pachynema
TGTTTAACTACAAAAACAAAGTAACCACGCAAAAAAAAAAAAAAAAAAAAAAAAGTTGACTTTTCAGAATAGTCAAATTATTGGGCTGCATCAAGCAAAGAAAACAACTAAGGAGATTTGACATTACGGGAACTGGGTTAACTTCAATGTATCATCAAAACCTGGAAGGATCGTGCCGAACTGTTAGCTTTGTGGAAGAAATGGGGTCCAAAAACTTTTTCATGGTAAAAATAACACTAAAAACAATATCTATGTTTAATGGTGAAAGTAAGAATATTTCCATACCCACAGGGTTACGAGAAAACGGGATTGGGACTAAACAGCTGTGTGACCATAAGAAAACCACTTGTTAGTGAGACAATCAGAAAAATGCTTCAATGGGCTAGGGAGCCAACTGACGCATTTTTCTGATTTTTCTGATTTCACTCAAATGACGTTGCTTTCTTGCTGCTAGAAAACTGTTCAAAGGCATTCCAGCTCATTGTTCCACTTGTCCTTGACTGCCGTCTGTTTTTTTACCCTGCAGTATCTGAGTATGGCAGCTTAATTATCCATACAACTGTTACACCCTGAGCATGGCTGCCTAAATGCAGCGATTTTTAATTTGCCTATGGTGAAGTGCTTGCTTATAGTTACAGCAATGCCCCACAGCAGAAGATTCTGTCCATGCTTCGATGTGATTAATATAAGAAATTACAGATGCAGAATGTGCTTTTCATCACTCTGATATTTCAAGTTTAGCCAAAGTAATGAAAAGCACAGTACAAGTCCCTTTTGGGAGAGATGTCATGCTTCTTCCATCTGTTTTAGGTTCTAAAATGGGCAAGAGAAAAACAAACATGATAAAAAAAAATCTTTTAGCATTGCAAAAAAAATGTAGAATGTTTGTCTGGTTCAGGTTTTTTCTGTCAGGTTGCATTTACAATGATGTACTTTTTCTTCCTGGATCGTACCTCTGGATGACACAGCTTGTTTTCACTGGGAGGGAAGAAGAAAAACTGCCATTGTTTTCTGACTGTGCTACATTTAAACATATCAATCATATGATGCAATGTTAACAGCCAAGTCGGCGTCGCTTCACAGAGAACGGCTAACCACATGGCCCCACAACTGAGAGCAGCCTACCGACATGACCACCAAAGACTATAATATCCAAGACCCATCATAAAATTGTTCATGTTCTTGTTCACTATATTACTTACGGTATATAGTAATATATAAGTAATGTAATGGACTCACTTTCACATCATGGCACCAGGATATTCCACCAGTACAATATGCTCAGTGTTGTTTACCTGTTGATTAGATCTCTTCAACTTGCCATAGTGCTTTTTTTGTTTTAGTTTTTTTGGTTATGATGTCTTTTACTTATTTGGTTCATGTTTTTGTTACTATGATAGTAGATACAGTGAGAAGAATAGTAGTTTTACATGTTGAGAAATGTAGCCTGGGGTTTTAAGGCGTTCAAATTTCTAAAGAATTAAACATAATGAAAATGCCTCTCTACTAACCAAGCTAGCCTGTCCCAAACTAGGTGGAGCAACTGGTATGATTATTCATACAATGATTAATTATATAATTATTCTTATTTAATTACATGCATTAGGTAATTTAGGCTAGTCAATCTACTTATGTGAGAAAACTTCAAAGCCTGGTGGAAACCCAACACATACAGAGAGAACATGTGAATATTAACTCAAATATATTAATATTAAGGATCATTTCACTGATCGGACTTCAGAGCTTGTATTAAAAATTATCTTAAAATGTGGGGCAGAGAGATCTTGTGAACTAAATATTATCCTGCTTGTGTAGTGCCACTGGGGGGCTTGGAGCCAATCCCAGGGAACAAGGCAGGTTACACCTTAGATGGGCAAGGCAAGTGGGAAATGCCAGTCAGCCAACACCCGGAGTTTTACGCTGACAGTGCTAACCAATAAGCTAACCAAAAACACATCCATTGAGGTGACATTCTGTGTTTGTTTCCACTGACTCATTATCAGGAAGCTAATTACCCAATAGCACCCTAGGATGAGCTACCTGCCTGGGGGTCCATCCTGCCTTAAAATACATTGTGTCTCTCTAATCGGTACTCTGATCATGATACATTTCAAAGAGGCTCAGGGGTATAAATCAAAGAAATATGCATTTTACAATACAGGATGCTATCAGAAAAGCGTTTTCCATCAAACTAGGAAGCCTTCCATGCTCACAACTCTCTGTCTATTAAATCGGTAAGTTCTCTTTATTTTCACTTTTTGTTTTTTCACTATTTGTTACTATATTCCTTTTAACCCAGTTGCTCTTCTTAATACCCCCGTTCCTCTCGGCCCAATTTGCTACAAAATCTTCACCACAAATTCCCATGTAAATTTGTTATGACCCCTGGAGGGCTCGGTAGAGGTCAGTAATAGCTCCTCACAGCTTTTTTTGTTGTTGTGTTCATTAGCATCGTTAACGTCGGCACCATCTGACTGAATGTTGGCATCACCTCCTTACCTGTTCAGTAGCATTCGACTACCAAAAATCCTCATATTAAATACAGATGGAAGAAATGACACCTTTAGCAAAGTAATATTTTAAGGTAAATAGTGATGATTGAACACATTTGAAAGATATATTACTTGTTAAAGTCTGATGCACAGTAGAAATGTTTTAATCTTAAATATCTGTGATTAATTATTTCTATTATTTTAATAATAATCTGATGACAAATTTAACATAAAATTTTTATTCCTAAAATATATGTGGTTTGGTCATTTCATTTTGATTTTGATATCATTATAATATTTATACATCAAGTTTCATCAAATTCTACTTACAATAAAAGCAATTTATACAATTTATATCAAAATGTATTTATATTTACAATAAGAAACACATTGCTAATCACAAAAATACAATCAGCAGCAAGGCGTTCTCCACAACACGTCTCAAGTTCAAAGCATTCAAGGCAGTTGCCAGTATTCCCAGGAGTGGACGTCCCACTACATTTACCCCAAGATCAGACCATGCAATGCTCAGATAAATATAAAAAGAAAAAAGCCAAGAGCTACATTTCAGACCCTACAAGCCTCACTGAGCATATTAAATATTAAGACTTTATACAGTAAGTAGGGTTAAAAAGAACATGGAAGCACAACTGAGGTTTGCAAAACTGCATCTGAACAAAGACTTCTGGAACAATGTCCTATGGACAGATGAGACCAAAAGTGGAGCTGTTTGGCCTTAACGCCAACGCCATGTTTGGTGAAAACCAAACACAGCATTTCAGCAGAAACAGCTTATCAAGTACATCAGTGGAGGGATGATGACATGGGCTTGTTTTGCAGCCACAGGATCTGGGCAACTTGCAGTCACGGAGTCGTTCATGAACTCCTTTGTTTACCAGAGTATTCTAGAGGCAAATATGAGGCCATCTGTCATATCAACAGCTTGGTTGACATTGGGTCATGCAACAGGACAATGATCCTACTGTAAGAACACCAGTAAATCTACATCTGAATGGCTAAAAAATAAAAGAATCAAGGTTTTGGAATGGCCCAGTTCAGACCTCAACCCATTTAAAATGCTGTGGTGGGACTGTAAGAAAGCTGTGTATAAGCGAATGCACAAAAACCTCAACGAACTGAAGCAGTGAGGCCAAAATTCAGTCAAAAGTGGTCAGTCGGGTGCAGAGGGGTCATGATCATTCAACTTGACGGGGCAGGTGCCCACTCAAATTGTTCAGATTAGTTGGCTGTCGAGACTGTTAAATAACTTTTTTGCAGTATGTGTTTTAATTATCCTTACTAATAACATTTTGGAGCCAAAGTTTATTTTCTGATGTGAAGTCTGACTGGTGCACACAGACCCTCCTCTCTTCTTATGGTATTTGGATCGTTCTAGCTGGAGAGCGCTGTGTAGTATTGCCTAATAGACCGCTCACCAGTGCAGCTGTAGGAGCCAGAGATATTATGAGCTGTTAATGTTAGATTGTTGTATTTGCTATCATGTTATTTTATTTGTCATATTTGTCATAACTCACCGACTCAGAGGATCAGGGGTAGCTTGTGGTTAAGCCATGCCCACCAAGTTGTCCCTGTTGGGCCCTTGAGCAAGGCCCTTAACTCTCAACTGCTCAGATGTACAGTATAATGAGATAAAAATGTAAGTCGCTCTAGATAAGGGTGTCTGCCAAATCCCTAAATGTACATAAGAGTTCTGGCCTTCTTGAATTCCTGGAAAGTTGTCTTGTGTTCTCTAGCCACACCATGCTGAGGATAAGCTTGAATGATTTTGTAGTGTTTAAAAATTGTATGGCAATGTTATAAGAGAACCATCCACATAAATGTTGAAAGCTAATTAAAAAAGGAACACACCTGAGGCGATTTTTAAAACAACTGCGATGCCACAGGCATCGAGGCACTCATTGTATGTATGTACAAAATAAAAATAGAGGACAAAATGAAATAAATTGTACACAATACAGTATGGTAGAAATATAAAATTATAAAGAATTTGGTTGTGCAAAAAGTTGCTTTGGTGTTGAAGCCTGTGGTGCTGAGATGTTATTGAAGACCAAGTTGCTTTGATAGCAGCCTTCAGCTCAGCTGTATTGTTGTGTATGGCACTTCACATCTTCCTCTTCATAATACAGTACATACATTTTAAATGTGTATACCAAATGAGCAAACCAGAGGCAATGGCAGCAAGGGAAAACAGTCTTAGCTGGTTGACATCAGACAGTCAGATTATAAATAATTTCACATCACTTCTATAATTGTAATAAATCATTTCTCTTTAGTAACATTATAACTTTATGAAAACATTGATCATTGGTAGTGATGTTCATTATACTGTATAGCTCATAAGGCTAAAGAAACTTTCCTTGATATTAATTCATAAAGTCCCTAAGTGACATCTAATGAACATCCTGGTGCAGTCATGTAACAATCTGTGAATTTGTGTACTCGTGACATCATTTCCAAAAAGACGGTGTGGTGGCACATACAGTAGGTAGCACATGGAACAAAAGTAGCAAAAAAAAAAAAAAAAAGTATTATTTGTTACTGCAAGTAAGTTTCATTCTATTTAACCATTCTAATAATTTAATAACATCTCATATTTTATATTTAATCTGTTCTGGTGGCTTTCATATGAAATGCTGCTCATATACTAAACAATCATCTGATCTTTGCTTTGCTTGAGTATTTGCTTGTCATATTAAAGTTTACTTAAAATCAGTTTTCTCACTTGTGTTACTTTCTATAAAATAAAAAAGAACCTTGGGTTCTGAGAATAAAAGGGACTCGAATATGCCATTAATAACCTGCACACATTAGATGATCTTAAAGGACCGATGTTTAAGTTTGTCCTATGGATGTTATATATAGTATGTCTTTTTTCACTGAAGCTCATACTTGCACAGGAAAAATATTTGCAGTCGAAATATGGCCTATGTAAGATTTTTGTCTGTGTCGTGCTTCTCACTGATTTTTTTACTTTTTTTACTCTGGGGTCCATTTTTTCCTCCCTTCCCTAATATTATTTATAATCTGGCCTAAAATTACGTTTAATACAGAAATATTTGAATATCTTGGTAAATATTTTACTAATATCTTATAAAAGATGTTACATGTGAGACATCTTTGAGACACTTTTAAACAATCACAGATTTAGGAGTACTCTTAAGTTTAAAGAATTTTGTACACTGATCCAAGCATAAAATGTAAAATAGCTGATTTCCAAGATTGTTTCTCAATTTAAGACTAAACTGTTATAGCAGGTTTATGCACACAGATCTCCTGCATGCCAAAAGGGGCATGTACAGTAAGTGGCCGCAGATGTAGGTTGCAGAATGGCGCTCTCCTCTTGGCACTAAGTGTTAGCATGGAAACAATTACCTTGCTGCCTGTGAAGTATAGTGTAAGTCTAAGAGCCTGGAAATGTGCCCTTTTTCCAAGGCAGATGGCACCCTGCACAGTTTGGCTCATACTACAATAATTACATGGAATATGGTGAGGTACAGTGAGCATGGCACCCAAACACTGATTCAGACATTGAAAATAAAATCAGAAGGAAAAAAAAATAAGAATCTGCATGGCTGACACTGTAGTCCCATAATCACATTAAGCAAAATCTCATCAAGCAATTTTAATTGAATCAACGCCTACAGCTGCACCTCTCATTAAGCTCAGTGTTATTATAAAATGAGATCAGTGTTGATATTAAGTCCCTGTGGTCATATGGTGCTGTAACTGAATTAGACTGTGTTTGAACAGCTAATGGCAAAGCATGACAATATTTATACCACTGCTTTTAGTTTTATTTGAGCACAACAATATTTATCACTTTCAGTTTTTACCAAATGAGCAAAATCTGTTTTATTATAAATATTTTTCTGTTGCTATTCTCACATTCTTGAAGTTGTCTTTGAGTCGTTAATTAAAAAATCTTATCAAATACTTGATTATTTTAAATAGTTATTTATTAATTTAGTTCTGACTAGTTGTATTGTGTGCAACTCCATAAGAAATAACCTTTTCACAGCTACAGCTTGTAACAACAGCAGATTATTTGTGTGTGCATGTGGAGCCATTTATAAAAGTCCTAAATATATTTCAATACCAGCATACTGTAGCTCTGATAGTCGTGTCAGATGCGATGTCAATATTAATGCAGCCTCATAACACATTATAAGTTTTTACAGTATCAGTGCCGACAGAAACTTGTATGGTGGACAAAATACAAGTAAAATATAAATGTATTTTGTCCAAAATATTAATGACTTTTGTGGAAAAAAAGTGATACTTTTTACGTGAGGAGTCATTTTCTGACAAGGGAAATAAAAACCTATCTTACAAGAGAACAGCTGTATAATTGTATTAGGTACTTTTTAAATGTAATAATAAACGCATAAAAGGTATAAACCTAAATATGTAATTAACTGAAATAATAAAAGCATTGATAATCTCCTTAACTGACCCTGTTAAGGGGTGGGATATACAGTATTATGCAGCAAGTGAATGTCAGTTCTCGATGTTGATGTACTGGAAGGAGGAAAAATAGGGGAGCATAAGGATCTGAGCGACTTTAACAAGGGCCACATTGTGATGGCTAAAAAGGTTTGTTAGAGCATTTCCAAAACTTCTTCAAAACTGGCGTGGTCCTGGAATGTATGGGTTAGTGCTCATCACTACCAAAATAAGTTCAAGGGAGGACACCAGTGAACTGTTGACAGATTGATGGCCATCCAACCCTGATCAATCCACATAGAAAGCAAAGGCTAGTCCATTTGGGCCAATCCCACATAAGAGGTACTGTAGCACAATTTGCTGAAAAGGTTATTACTATCTGGCTCTGATAGGAAGGTGTCATAACCCACAATGCGTTACAGCTTGCTGTGTATAGGGCTACATAGCTACAAACTGGTCAGAGTGCCCATGCTGACTCCTGTCCACTGTTAAAAGCTCCTACAATGTGCATGTGAATATCAAAACTGGATGGATGAGTGGAAGAAGGTGGTCTGCTTTGAAGGATCATGTTTTCTTTTCCATCATGTGGATGTCTGAGCATTTGAACCTCATTTACAGTATCTGGGCAATGGATGCACTATGGGGGAAAGGGATGCTGGCCAATGCAACAAAAATCCTGGGTCCTGTCATTCATGGAAATGTTATTTGACAGGTATCACCTTCCAAAAAATGTTGCAGACCAAGTATTTTGATGGCAGTGTCTTCTTTCAGTAAGATAATTTACCCTGCTGTGTTTTAAAATCATTACGAGTGGATAAAGGAACATGACAAACGGTTTAAAGTGTTGACTTGGAGTCCGAATTCCTCAAATTGAGCATCTGTGGGATGTGCTGGACTAACAAGTCGATCAGGCTTGATGAAGGCCCCACCTCAAAACTTACAGGACTTAAATTTAACTTAAAGGATCCGCTAACACCTTTATTTTTTGTTTCCCCAAATAGGTGCCCTTTAAAGTAATGTTAAAGACAAAAGAGCACTGATGTGAGAGACAAAGTAAATTAATTGTACAAAGCAGGAAATGCATACAAGAACATATTCAAAAGTTTGAATGTCCTGTTGGGTATTTCATTTGAAATCCATTATCAGAAAGTCTGGAAGCTGCATCACGCCACAGAGAAGTTTATTAGAAAGGGCCTTGACTCATAACTAAGCATACAAGCAAGACAGCATCTGGGGAGAGAGGCCACTAACAGTCCAACCAGTGCTCAGTGGCTGGAACTAGAGTGAGTAATAAACCATTATTTATGACGGTCAACATAAAAGTATGCATGGTGTTAGCTAGAAAACATGAAAGAGACCTAGGTAAGATGTGGGAGATGGTTTTATTGTCAGATCAAAGAGACCAAAATCTTGACCAAATCTTAATGAGGTATGTGTGTTAATATAATAACTAACATAAATATGGCAGTGGGAGCTTCATTCTGTGGAGATGTTGGTAGTGTGCTAGGACTGGGAATTGTGTAAGGCTTGAAAGGAAAATGGATGAATACAAATAATACACTATATTGCAGGACAATTTATTACAGTCGGCTGTAAAACTACAGCTTGGGATAAGATTCATCTTCAGCATAACAACGACCCTAAAAACAAGCCAAACCAACACTAGAGTGGCGCAAAAAGAGAAAGGTGAATGGTTTGGAATGGCCAAATCAAAGCACTGATATTGAGAATCTGCCAAAAGCAATAGGGAAAAATGACTGCTGAACAATGTGCAAAATTGGCACACGGGCACACTCACTCACTCACTCACTCACTCACTCACTCACTCACTCAGTCATCGTCATTTTAATAATTTTAAATTATCATCACAATAATTTTCCAAAATAATTGAAAATGGAATTTATCTCATTTTGCTGTCAAATTGTTCACATAAAAAAATAAAAAAAACTCTTCCAAAAAACAAACAAAAAAAGCACTCAATAGACTTTAAATGTCCGGGCTTCTGGAAAACACTACCTGTACAAAAAATTTTTTTCAAAAGTGCACATATTATTAAGTTTTATTATTCAAACAGAGCATTGAGCTCCTTTCTAATATTCCATTCATCAGTCAAACTGTAAACCTCCATTCTGCATCTCACAAGTCAAATATTTGACAGAAGTGAATTCTAAGACCTTTTTCTCATATGTCAGCTTGTATAAGATTTAGGTTATCTCCATGGAGCTTGAGCGCGGCAGAGAGTGACGCTGTTCTCATCTTCTGTCTCAAACTTTAAGATTAGCATTCAGAGAAAACGCCTTTTGTTCTTGAATCTGCTTTTAGCCATTATAATGCGCTGCCTCTTTTGGTTTTGCATTAATTTCTGCAGCAGTGAACCTCCATTACTGTAACAGATAATGCCATATCCACAAAGTCTATGCATACAGTAGATCTTTATTATCAAGTACTGTAATCTTTTCCAGCTTGAAGATTAATAAGACATTTGAATTCTCTCCAACACGTTCGATGTTTGAAAGGAAAATGCGACAAGAGGATGAATTTTTGTATGTTAAGGTCATGGAGAAACTTCAATATGCTTATAAAGCTCAAGGCTCTCCATATAGTCAGAAAAAGGAATGTTAATAAAGCATGACTTAATGTCACACTAAATTATCGAGGACTTGTGCTTCTAGACACCGAGGACGTGTTGGAGTCGAGACACGAGTTTTGAGCTGAAAACGATTTCCAGTGAAGAGTTTCACTTGCGGTTACAGTCACTGCAGTTGATTTATTGTCACAGCTGATAACGCAGCATCAGTATAGTTTAGTATATTTATGATCTTATATTTCATGAAAGTCTGTAGTTTAACCACATCTTGAAAATATGGCACCATGAAAAATGGTATTATAAACCTCACAGTCAGATAGCCATTGGGACACAATACTGTCTCACACAACAAGGCTACAGATGAGGCTTCTTAAACGTTAACTCCACTTTTAGTCATTTTACCCCAAACTGTATTAGGTTTTCTTTAATATTTATGAAATCTTTGAAGAATTAATGTTTCAATTTAAATATGTATGTGTGTGCCCTGCGATGGATTGGTACCCTATCCAGGGTGTACCCCGCCTCACACCCTAAGCCTCCTGGGATAGGCTCCAGGCCCCCGCGACGACCCTCAATACAGGATAAAGCGGTATAGATCATGAGTAAATGAGTGACTGTGAATGTGTGTATAAATGCGGATACGAATTTTGACTGGAGGTCCTACCATGGTCGTACAAAATGGGAATTAATATAATAGTCCCCAATGGTCTCCACGGTCCCTTGTTGGACTACAGAGGTTCCTAGATGGATAGATGGATGAAAGCACATTAATACACAGTTCTTGACCGCACTGTTGTAAAGGGTATCACATATCTCTAGGTATTCTTTTTATGTTCGTAAATTATTTTTCTACTTTGTTTTCTTTATGGTGATTAAAAAATTTACCTAAGCACTGTAATATTCTTCCACATCCTTTTTATATAATTTGTGACTTGGCTGCTGTAACATTGTAATTTTCCTTTGGGACTAATAGAGTATTTTCTTTCTTTCTTTCTTTCTTTCTATCTATCTATCTATCTATCTATCTATCTATCTATCTATCTATCTATCTAATTAATTAATTAAATAATTAATTAATTAATACTGGATATGTTCCAAATGGTCTTTACTGTAGATGACAGATCATTATGAAAGGATCTGTTTTTAATCATTTCTCTTTTTGCTGAGAAAATGAAAATCCCTACCTTACATGATCTCTTCAGTTCAAATGTAAGGAAAAAAAATCTATTGTATTGAAACCATGTAAATAGAAAACATTTTAAAATCAGATATTTCATCTACATCATGTTTCATGTTAGATGAGCGTCTAAACAACTCACTGTAACTAAGCCATGTGTAAAATTAAGTAAGTGTTATGTAAGACATGGGATATATCCCAAGGTGATTATTATTATTTTAAAACAACTCTACTATATAAATATGATTTAAGGCTCTGGGTGGCTAATCGGAGGGTCGGTGGTCATCGCTGAGTCCTTAGGCAGCCTCATATAACCCAGCCACTGCATGGAGTGCTGGTCCCAAGGACGGTTAGAATCTGGGATGGTTGCAACAGGAAGGGTATCTTAAAAGTGCAAAACCTTGTACTGTACATCTTTGATCTTGCACATGTGGTGACCCCTAGTATATAAGGGGTAAAGTCCAAGAAAAACATTATTTGGATCATGGTGGAACATTTTCTAGTGAGCTAACAAGTTTCTTTAAAAAAGAAAAATTCTTCTAACAGATCTTATGACTCTTTAATGCAAGCATGTCATTTATCTCAAGCTAGCATTAAGTACAGACAAGAGACATTGTGCTTTGATTACACTGCAACCCCAATTCCAAAAAAGGTTGGAAAGTGTGAAAAATTGGCAATAAAGACAAAAAAGAGTTATCTGTAACGTTTCTTCACCTTGTAATTTATTGAAAATACTAGAATATCTCATTGTTTAATGATTTGTGATGTGAATTTAATTGTTTGTAAAAATTTGCATTCGTTCAACGTTTAACTCATGCAATGTTCTCCGAAAAAGTTGGGACCTGGCCAACACTGTGGTAAACCTTTGCCAATTGTCCCATTTTTCGCTACATTTACAAATGCACCTTAAGGGAGCCATGCATCAATATAGTGCAGAGGTGTCAAAGACTTCTCTGGGCTCTTTCTCATCTGAGATGGAAATTGGCACACTGGAAACCTGTTTTGATGCCTGACATGTCAACATTTCAAATATTTTTTGGAAACAACAGCTGTTATGTTCTCTGGGTCATAGAGGAAAAAGACCATCCAAGCTGTTATCAGCATCACGTTCAAAAGCCAGCATCAGTCATGGTATGGGGGTGCGCCAGTGCCCATGGCATGGGTAAATTGCATATCTGTGGGGAAACCATCAATGCAAAAAAATGTATTCTTTTTGGAGCACCATATGCCATCCAAACACCATCTTTTTCAGAGACATTCTGTATTATCCATCAGGACAACGCCAAACCGCATTCTGTTCGGATTACACATACAATGGCTGCTAAACACACAGTACGGGTGCTAGACTGGCCTGCCTACATGTTACATATTGGTAAACAGTCAATTGTCCCAACTGTTTTGGAGGATGTTGCAGCCACCAGATTTGAAATGAATGCATATTTTCAACAAACAATTACATTCACATGGTAAGTTATCAAATAATGAGTTTTCAATATAATACAAGATGAAGAGAATTAACAGATTAGTTTTTGTTTCCATATTGTCCCTGCTTTGTTTTTTTTTTTGTTTTTTTTTTAAATTAAGGTTGTACATTAAATAATAAGTATATATTATATTTAGTATATTAGTATACCGTTTATATACTAAATATATTGGTATATTACTCCCAGGGGTGTGTTATACAGTAGCTCTAGGGTTTCTAGTTTTATCCTGAAGTTTTCCCAGTGCTTACATGGGTCCATGGCTTCCATTATCTGTGTCCTTCCCACATTTGAAAAACATGCTATAAGTAAAATGTCAAAATTGTCCTTGGGTGTACATGAGTGTGAATGTACTGTACTACAGTATGAGTGTGCACAGTGCCCTGCGATAGACTGGAATCAAAGTTATATATTACACCTTACATCTAACTTTACATGCAATGTTTCTCAGTTACTGAATTGATATTTCATATTTGTATTCAGATGTTTTTATTTCTTAACATTCTGTTTTTATCCTAAGTTGATCTATATTCTCAATTCTGATTGATGTATATTCTTCATATTGTTTTATGCTTTCTGTTTTATGGTCTATCCATATATATTTCTTAATCTTCTTTATTTCCTAAATGTACATGTTTTACATGTAAAAGTTACATTTTATTTTAATAGCTTGTGTTAATTTAGTATTTTTCTTATTTTTTCTTATTGTTTGTCTTCTTTATTTGTTCTGTAAAGCACTTTGGTCAACTTGTAGTTGTTAATAAGTGCTACAGTATATAAATAAATAATTTATTGATTGATTGATTGAATGGTTGATTGATTGATATTTCTGACTAAAATTCCTAAGTCCTGTAAGTACTGTAAGTCACATACTTAATTCTGTAAAGCTCCTTGGCGAAAATGCTCATTGTTTAAAGTGCTATATAAATATAACAAAATTGAACTGAATTAAATCTACTGGTAATAAAGTGAAATCTTTTGTTTGCTCCTTAATCATATTCTATATCTTTCAGGCCAGCAGGATTTTAGAACTTGCTAAGCTAATAAATATTAATAAATGTCTCAGGTCAACTAATGAATATTTATTACTAGTGGGTGTTTTCTTGTAAAGAGAAAGTTGTTTTCTTTACTTGATGCAGACCAATAATTTGATCCATCTGAGATGTTTTTTTTTGATAGAGGCAGTGTATACTGTTTAAGGATTTCTAAATAACTTGTAAATAGACACTTTGAAATAACTAGTTTTTAGACAGGCACTTGAGGTAAAAGAATACTTTTCAGTAGACCGCGAAAAATAAATTATTGAAAATAACTTAATTGTAGATGGATAATTTCAGGATTGTGCTATTGGCAGATAAAATCAAATAAGAGATTGTAAAGCTTGAATTGACGACAAAAGTCTTGCGCCAACACTCATTTCTTTTTTTTTTTCCCTCACTCCTCATATTTTGCCTCCAATGTTTTTTTATATGTTAAGCCACAAAGTGACCTCAGTCTAACATAAATAACTTAATTCATGAACTAGTAAGAAACAGGCACAGACGATGACAGGTGATCAGGTGATCAGTACTGGTGATGCTGAATGCTGAGTGTTTGGACCAGACAAGAGAAGAAATGAGGTTGCTGCTGAGGTTGTTACATAAACAAGTAGTTTTTAAATCGTATCTATATCTATCACTTTGCAACCTGTCACAGTAAAACATTTGTTCCATTTCTTTCATTTAATCTACATATTTTAGCACATTACTGTATGCTAATACATATATATGTTATCTAATATATTTATATCTTATATGTATATTATCTAAGTACTAGACCCATTTGAAAAGTTAAACCAGGAAATTTCTATTCAAGATATCTGCACTTGCTAAAATGGCTTTTTTTTTGGTTTGCAGTCAATGTTTTTTAATTAAATGGAGAAGATTTTTATTTCATATTAAGGCTCACATCACAGACAAAGACTAATGAAGTTAAATGTTAGTGCATTGTGACCTGATGTGAACATTTTAGACTGAGTGACTCTGTCTAAACACCGACTCATGAACAGAAGGACTAAAATGTTTTTTTTTCTTGTTTTTTTTTCAGTAAACCCCCTACTGTCATTGCAGCACACTGCAATCTGTCTCGAGATAAAGTACATTCTGTCATTTCTGTCATGTCTGGAACTGAGGCAACGACTTAATTTGTGCAGATAAATGTGTGCTGGTACATTTCATTATCCCATATTTGTAACATATGTTAGGAAATGTTAATAACCAAAAAGGTAAAAAAAAATTAAAAAACAGGGTTTGTATATTTTTAAGTAATAATGACAGTGGTATGTGAATCGCAAAGAACATATTGTCCATTTTACTGTAAGTGCAATAAAATGCGACACACATCACTCCAAACCTGGCAGCATTTGTGTAACGGCTGGTTGATTTACTGTATTGAACCTGACTTGGCACCACATCGAGCACCTTCTGTAGTACCCATTTTCACCTGGCAGTACATCTTGTATAACTGAGATGTCCGCTATAAATTACTGCTTTCAATTTAAGGTGCACAGACAAGGACACACATTATACAGTCCAAATAGTCCAAATGTTTATTACATTTTTTTTTTCTCCTCTACACCCACTGACAGGTTTATTTTACAGTAAGGACTGTTTTGTGATTTCTTTATTTACCAGGAAATTTACCAAAGTCTCCTCTAACTGTCAGTCTCCTGCTGTTAAGCTATGGCAAATGTTTTTTTTCCTTGCTTCTCTGCTCTTGTCAAGAAAATCAGAGATGAGATAATTGGTTTCTTTTAGCAAAGCACTCCCCAGAATCCCAGTTAAGACCATGTTGTCCTCAGTACTCAAATTTCTATTATTATCTTCTGTTTATCTGTATATATACATGGCACTCAAAATGGAGTCTGGAGATAATCTGAGAATTAGTCACTGATTTTACAGAACTGCTTATATTCTAATCCCTTACCCCAGTAACGCTAATAAGGAATGAAAATTGATGCTGTAGGAAAGTCAACAATTATCAACTACAATCAATCAACATTTATTTATATAGAACCTTACATTATAGCATTTTAAAAAATGACAATAAAATGGCAATAAGACAATAAATCTTATTATATAATAAAATATACAATACCAAATAAAACACACATTTATAATTTATTATATAAATTATATTTATATAATATAAAATTACATTAAAAAAAACATAAAATTATAAGACATTAAAAGGAATTCTAAATAAATGAGTTTAAGTTTTGCTTTAAACAGAAACAGGTCAGTAATATAACATAACTCAGGTGGTGTTTCAAAGTTTAGGACCAGTCACTGCAAAAGGGTTAGGGTTAGGGTTGGGGTTGGGGTTGGGGTTAGCCCTGGGTCACTCCAACTCAATTCATTGACCTTTGCGATGAGGCAAAGATGAGAAAAGGCTGCCTTGACAACAGAAACAATTTGTGTCTGAGAGTTTAAATTGTTGTCTAATGTCACCTCCGAATTTTTGACTGCTTGGCTACAATGAGGGATTCAAGACCAATGGTGACAAAACTAGGAGGACTGGAAATGCCAAACAGAATACATACTGTCTTACTCTCATTCATACAGAGACAATTCTGTGACAGCCAAAGTTTGATGTCATGCAAACATCTGTGGATCGATTCAAGTGCATCAGAAGAATTTGGCACAACTGTCAAATAGATTTATAAATCATCTGCATATGAAACATATGTACATGTGCTTGAAATGAAACACTGTGCTAACACTGTGTTGAAATAATCAACCGTTATATTAGAAAATAGAACAGGGCCCAAAATGTAACCCTGTGGAACACTAGATGTCAAATGGGCTGGTGAGGAAGAGTGATCACCAATCATGACAGAGAAAGTCCTATTTGTTAAATATGACCTAAACCAAGGTAGTACAGTATGGTGTGATCAAGCTAGACATGATCCAAACTTCAGAGCTTCTATTCATCCATTCATAGGTAGTGTTTTATTCCTCATATACATAACGTTACAGAACCTAGACTTGACCAACATAAGCAACCCCAGATCATAAACCTGTCCCCCTCAAGGCTTATATGGTAGAATCGAGGCATGATGGCAGCACCACTTCATCTGCCTCTCTTCTTAGAATCAGTCTTGCTGAAAAAAAAAATCACCACCCAGATTTAAATAAGCAAATAGGTAAGAGCCTTCCATAATTTGGATTGGAAAATTACTGCAGTTATTAATATGTTTCACCTGGCAGACATATCATGGCAAAGACATTACTCTGTTTCAGAAGGGACAAATTATTGGCCTGCATCAAGTAAAGAAAACAACTAAGGAGACTGCTATTAAAATGACTAAAATTAGGTTAATAACTGTAAAAAGCATTATTAAAAACCTGGAAGCTTAGTCATAAACCATCCTCTTGGAGGAAAAAATTTGGTTGGAAAAACATCCCGAATAGGCGTGTTGGGAGACCTTTTAATGAAGCTTAATGAAGTGCTTACTACGAGCCTGTTGGGATAGTGTTTTATTCTCCTTACACCGTTTATATATTAATGAATAACATGTCATACTTTTATATATATTATGTTTAATATTATTGAACATCCACAAAACAAGTACATTATAAGTTTTAGAATCCTTAATTCTAATTGTTTGGAAGGTGATGATTAATTTTCTGTAACAGCAACTCCAGGAGGTGAGCACGAAGTGGGGTACACCCTGGACAAGGTGGCAATCCATCGCAGGGCACACACACATAAGCTCATTTACAATGCTATGAGCAAATCTAGGAATGACAGTTAGCCTAACCTGCATGTCTTTGGACTGTGGGAGGAAACCCACCAAGCACAGGGAGAACATGCTCACAGACCCGAGGTGGAAATCGAACCAGGACCCTGGAGGTGCAAGGTAACAGTGCTAACCACTAAGCCATCGTGCCACACAACAAAATCATATTTTACCTACAGTATTAAGAGAAATCATGTTATAAAATTACACAATGGTTATGTTCATCCTACCATTTTAAACATTTTTGCCATGTACAACTATTGCATTTGAGGGTTTCTTAATTCCAAAATAATGGTGAAAAAACATGTGTTAGTGTTACATTACTGTTTAAATGTATTTTTCTCATTTAAATAGTTGTCAGGGAGAGCATATATTTTTTTTATCTATAATAGCTTGTATTAAGAATTGACCATCAACTATGTTATTTTTGATGGTCATATTATATTTGATATGTCAATTAATAATTACAATATTTGTTCTAATATGATGCTAATATGATGTTTATGAAAATGGGAAGAGGTCAGCCAGGCGAGTCCTACTACTAAAATTGTCAACTACGTTACTCAATATTGTGCATAACCAGTCATCATTTCTACAACATAACCGTTATTAATCTACATATGTCACAGAACACATTATTCATACGGGAACACGTTCACATTCTCCTTTATCAACACATCAAAACATCTGAATGTTTTAAATAGATCAAAAGGGGAATTACAGGGCTCAGTAGGATGCTGACATCATTTGATGTGTGGGTCACTCTGCATTGGGACAAATTATTTTTGAGTTGCAGAAAGAACATAGTTGACAAACTGAGTAGTGAAACCATCATTTACCTTGAAATAAATGGTTGATGTTTAAGTTTTGCAAGTAGCACGTATGTTACACTGAATGAATGCTCTAACTTAAACCACTATTTGTTCTATTGAGAAAGAACATTGTGTTTGTTCTCATGTGAAATGTACCTTAGAGTGACTTGTAAGGTGGACATAATCAAATCTAAAACTAATAAATAGTTTGAACATGTTATTTAACAAAGAAAAACAACTAACCAATCAGAATGTGAGGTGTTTTCTATGTATATTACAATTTCTATGCCTTCAGAAATCCAGGAATGTATAGCTATAACACACCTCAACAACAAAATGCCTGGTATGTTATATATTTAAATACAAACCGGATTCCAAAAAAGTTGGGACACTAAACAAATTGTGAATAAAAACTGAATGCAATGATGTGGAAATGGCAAATGTCAATATTTTATTTGTAATAGAACATAGATAACAGATCAAAAGTTTAATCCGAGAAAATTTATCATT
>JAQMYL010000038.1:11188285-11198729 GCA_030014365.1 Clarias pachynema
ATCTCCACATCATTGCATTCAGTTTTTATTCACAATTTGTTAAGTGTCCCAACTTTTTTGGAATCCGGTATGTACTTATATTATATTCATTATTTAAATTTGTGATGTGATGATAAGATCCTTGGCATGTTTTACTCTAAACTATTATAAAATTTGGACTAACACAAGTTGGACTACACATCCAGTGTCCTTTTACCTTTTGTAAGTCATTTTACCAAGATCAAAATTACTTGCATATGCATTTTGAAGTTTGCTTTATGCACCCACACTGCATATACTCAAGCAAGATAAGAAGAGCCGATTAAATTCCTTCTTTTGTGTTGCATATGTACAGATGGGACTCTGACTTCAATGCGTGCCTATTACACAGGCTGTTGCATTGTATTGTTGATGGCTTTACATTCAAGCATATTGGTGTAAGAAGCATTGGTGTAAGTAAATAAATTGGCAGCAGAGCACCAAACTGCATATGCATCCAGACATACAGAATACACAACTTAGGTTTGTCTCTGATTTCATGGGCTGAATGACGATGCAGTGGTTTATGATGTGACAGCAGGGTGATTAATTGCCTGCTTTCCTTTTGTTGCTGTGTTAATACAATAAACGGTCTGTTGTGTATGGAGAATGCAAAGTAGCCGGATGGGTGTATCGTTATATATATATATATATATTGCCTGTCCAAAAAAAGGAGGCACACACTATATTATGTGTATATATTTGCATACTATATACTGTATGCAATGCTTTGTATTGTATTGTAATGTATTAATGATGTGAGAGTCGGACGCTGTGTGATAAGGTTAAGGTCTTGATAAGGTTGAGGCAGGATGGCTGCATCACTTCATCTGCTTCTCTTCTTACCCTGATACATCCATAATTCTAAAACGGTATATCTGGACTGATCAGACCACATGACCTGTTCCCAATGCTACACAGTCCCTTCTTTATGCTTCCTAGCAAATTAATGCTTTCATGTCTGATTAGTCTTGAGGAAAAGAGTCACCACCCAGATTTAAGTAAGCAAATAATAAGAGCCTTCCATTGGATAATTAATGCAGTGATTAGTATGTTTCAGCTGGCAGACATATCCTGTGGTAATGATAAAGATGGTACTGTGTTTTAAGAAGGGTCAGATTATATATCCCTGCATCAGGAAAAGAAAACAACTTTTTTTTTTTTTGCTGAAACTACTAAAATTGGGTTAATTAATAATTGAAATGTAAAACACATTATTAAAACCTGGAAGGATAGTGGTGAACCATCATCTTCGAGGAAGAAATGTGGTCGGAAAAACATCCTGAATAAGCGTGTTGGGAGATCTCTAATTACTTAGTGAAATGCTTAGTATGAGCCTGTTGGAGCAGTGTTAGGATCTGGGGTTGCTTCTGTTGGTCAGGTCTACAGTAGGTTGAGCAATGTTATGTGCCCAAAAATTGAGGTCAAGATTCAACAGGCTCAAATTGTAAAAGAGTGGTTCAGGCAGGGTGGCACGGTGGCTTAGTCATTAGCACTGTCACCTTGTACCTGCAGGGTCATGGTTTATTCCTGCCTCGGGTCTGTGTGCATGGAGTTTGCATGCTCTCCCCATGCTTGGTGAGTTTCCTCAGGGTACTCTGGTTTTCTCCGACAGTCTGATTGATTGGCGTTCCCAAAATTGCCTGTAGCATGTGAATGCGTGTAAGTGTATTTGTGTGTGCCCTGCAATGGATTGGCACTCTGTCCTGGGTGTACCCTGGGATAGGCTCCGGGGCCCCCACGGCGCTGTACACAGGATAAAGCAGTATAGACAATGAGTGAGTGAGTGAGTGGTTCAGGGAGCATGAGATATCATTTTCACACATGTATTGGCCACCAGAAAGTCCAGATCTTAATTCCATTGAGAATATGATGGAGAAGGCTTTATGCAGTGGTCCAACTCTCCCAACATCAATATAAGAGAAAAATTAATATGACTCTGGATGAAAATAAATGCTGACATTGCATAAGCTTATTGAAACAAGGCCATGGCCATAAATAAAGCAAATTGCGGTCCAACAAAATATTAAAGCATATGACATTTATTTAATTATTTAGGCCCAGACAGTGTAGATAGATAGATAGATAGATAGATGGATGGATGGATGGATGGATGGATGGATGGATAGATGGATAGATAGATAGATAGATGGATGGATGGATGGATGGATGGATGGATGGATGGATGGATTTTAAAAGGTAAAGGATCCAAACACTGAATTTACACTAAACCAGTTTAAACACCCAGTGTATAAATACAGTGTAATGATGTACATTTCTGGCATTATGTAATTACGTGGCTTGCTGAGGTGGTGATATCAGTGTTATCCTAAAACTTTCTTTTGGTCTATCATGGTGGAATCTGATGGTGTTGCACTGTAATGTAAAATCTACTTTTTTTTTCTGTAAGCATCTCTAACTTATTGAAAGTGTTGGAGTTATAGATAAAATGCAATCACTTACAAACTGTTGTGCTGTAACAGCCCTATGCTCTCACTCACTCACTCACTAATCATCTTTACCACTTTATCCTGTATACAGGGTCGCGGGGTGCCTGGTGCCTATCCCAGGAGACTTAGGGCACAAAGCTGGGTACACCCTGGACAGGTGTGGTATACACAAACACACACTTTTAGCCTAATCTGCTTGTCTTTGGACTGTGGGAGGAAACCGGAGTACCCAGAGGAAACCCACCAAGCACGGGTAGAACATGCAAACTCCAAACACATAGACCTGTGGCAGAAATCGAACCCAGACCCCGGATGTGCAGGGCCACAGTACTAATCACTAAGCCACCGTGCCGCCAGCTTAATGCTGTCATAGGAAAATATTGCACTTTATAATTTTCCTATGAATGCGGATATGTTTATCGTTTTATTACTCATATGTGTTGATGAATATGTATTGATGGCGTACAAGAATATTACAGAGGTGTCACTGCTTTTCAGTTTTTATTTCTTAAAAAGGATTTTTTTAAGCTTCAGAAACTAGAAACTCAAGTACCTTTCACAAGCAGCCTTCCCCTTTTTTATGTCTATACAGACAACAGAGTTTCATTCAAAAAATGCTTTCATAAATACCTCTTTTAAACATTTATATGTAATTATAACAGGTTTGATTCTCTGGTGGTTATATGAGGCAGTATGTCGGAGAGAATGTGTCCTTCAATGAGTGTTGCATGCACTCAAGTTTATTACTTTATTCATGTTTATCCAAAATATTTTATAGAATGCTTATCTAAGATTAATGAAATCATTTTATCAATAAGAACAATGATTGCTCTGAGCCATTTAGAAGCCAAAAGAGTTGAATCTTTTTGGTGAGATCTGAATCATTTGTTACAATGTGAAATTCCCATCACTTTTTCATAGCTTTTGAGATTGAGCAGAGATGAGCAAGATCTCCCCCTGGTGATCAAGTAGCTTATTCAGTGATACCTGTCCATTCACTAACACCAGTTTAGGAACTGAGAATGCTTTAGAGACTTTAGTGCCTCCCACGATGATCCTCTACTGATCTAAACTTTCCACACTTTCAACATGTTAAGTAATTACTGCACTCATCAACAAGAGTCTAAACCCTGACCTGTCTAACACTAGACATTGAACAGAACTAGAATACGGTTGGCTTGCTAAGATGAGTTGGTGGAATTGTTACTAATTGGTTAATATTACCTAACTGTGAAAAATCAAACATGAACATCATGGCATTACAAATAAATCAGTAGCATTGTTTAAATATTATTTGCAATAAATCCAATGTTTGTACCTAGCATAGATTTTACATAAGTTTTAAATCAGCCAACGACATTATGCTCACTCTGCCAGAAAATCCAAAGCATTGGCCCAATTTTTCACTGTTTTCAGCCAAAGAGACAAAACTGGTTTTCACACATCACCACACATTTACAGAAATTCCTGCGACAATGCTCTGATGCTTTCAGTTGAACTTTTCTCATCAGGAGGCACTCATTGAAGCGGTAGTTCTTCATTGTGGTAATAATGCCCAGTTAATTTGGCAATTTCATCATCTGTAAGTTAATCATTGAAGTAGGTCAGAGCATTTTCCAAGCAAAACTATAATTCAAATTCCTGGGAGATGAGAAGATCCTGACACCATCATTGCTCTTTGGAAGTTTTCCAACATCAAATAAATATTGGAAAAACATGAAAAAACTGTCTACTATGAATTTTTGTATTGGCCACAGGTTAACAAGTCAATTAGAATTACCCCCTAATGTGACCTCAAATAAGAACATGCCTCCCCCACTTTGTTGCTTTGTCAGGGCGTGGTTCAGCTGTAGCTCATTTTACACACAGTAGTAGCCAAAGTATTAAGACAACATATGGCCTTGGTCTGGGTCATCTCCCAACCTAAACCCAACAGAAAACTGTTGGACAATGGTAAAGAAGGCAGTAGCAGTCAAGAAACCATCTTCTGTACATGAGCTTCAAGTAGCAATCAAGCAGGCATGGATTGAGAAAATGATACCAGGGTACTGCAGATGTCTTTCTGACTCTCTGCCCAGCCAGATCCAGCAGGGTTTGAAGAATAAAGAACTTCCCTTACACTTTTTCCCTTTCTCAGGGTCACCACATTAAATCATTGGCACAGGTTTTACACTGGATGCCCTGCCTGTCACAACCCATATCTCCAGGCTATGACTGACACTGAGAATGCTGTACATCTCAGTGGATGGATATAATAAATATGGGCAATGGGTAAAGGCGTGTGCCCAAGGGTCCAACAGTAGCAACCCAGGAGTGGTGCGGGAATTTCAACCGCCTGAGACAACAAATCTTGTTTGTTGTATACCAATTTCTTTGCATAAAATAAATTATTCTTATTAGATTGATTGTCATTAATATAATATAAAAAATACAGGACATTTAAGCAGTAAATGAATTAAGAAATCACTACATGTTCATGTTTCTTTATGTGCGGTTTATTCTTTTGCTCATAAAGTTGTATGTGTATTAGTAAAATGTGGTGGATTAGCAATAAATAACAAATAAAATCAAAAAGTCTAAAAACGTTTTTTTCTAAATTTGCTATACAAGACGAATATAAATTAAACATTGGAAGACATTTCACTTTAATGTACAAAAAACCTCACTGACAAGTAAAAGACAATAAATACAATAGCAGACTATAAATAGTTTATCAAGAGTACAAAGAGCGCGTTGTTCACAGTTACACGTGCTGAATAACGTTCCCACTTTGAAGATGAAAAACATATCTCTGGCCCATAGGCAAATTGTTTCTCTCCAGAGTTGCATCCTGTGGATAAAAATGAACACAGTGTCAGATGTTTTTTTTTTTTTACCTTCTTTATTCAATTAATCAGGCTGCGTTTTTGTATTGTTGGCTTAGATCATCCTCAGTCCCAGCCTGCTGGATGACAGTACTACCAATCTAGCAAAGCAGATGCCAGTGTTTAGTCTGTCTGGCACTGAAGCATTTTCAATCTACTGCACACACAGCTTTGCTGAAAACATTTGGAAGAATTGAAGACACCTGATAAGAAGGTGTTGAATGGTGAAGTCAAAAAGAAAGATCCCTGTCATCCTTCTTTTCCCCGTGAGGAAACTTACAATTATATTGTGAAAGGTCACGTGAATTAAGTCTGCAATCTTATCCACAAAGAACTCAAAGGATCCACACCTGTTTCTGCTGTTTCTGTTTCCACTTATCTTACATGTGAATCCGCGTTCGAGTGAGCAGCAGAAGGAACGCTGCCCATAAATCCCAGTGCTCATATGAAGAAGGTGGAACTCATAAGAGGTATTTAAAATATGCGATTTCAACATTATTTATGTTTCACATTCATCATTTTAGGTCAACAGAATAATTAAAGGCTGACGTACAGTATATTATCTTTCCTCATACATAACCTCTAAGCTGAAATTAAAATATGGATATATGAAATTACGCACATACAGTACAATCAGCAACATATATATGCACCATGCATTTTATTAGGAACACCTGCACTTTTATGCAGTTATTTAATCAGCCAACACACATAATCATGCAGATACAGCTCAATAGTCTAAGGTAATGTTCATATTATTCATCAGAATGAAGAAAAGGTGTGATCCCTGTCACATTCATCGTAGCATAAATACAAGTGGTTTTTGTTTCATTTTTTTTTTTACTTTAGACTGCGCAAGTAAAATTTTTAGAGCCTTGTACTCAATAATTTGTCAGGGCTCATCTAGCATGAATTTCTGCATCAATGCGGTGTGGCATGGAGGCGAACAGTTTGTGGCACTGCTGAGCACTATTGAAAAATAGGTTGCTTTGATAGCAGCCTTCATCTCATCTGTATTGTTAGTTCAGTTGTTTCTCATCTTCCTCTTCACAGTAGCCCATAGATTCTCTATGGGGTTCAGGTCAGCTGAGTGAGCTAGCCAATCAAGCACAATAATATCACAGACAGTAAACCAAGTAGTTTTGGCAGTGTGGACAGGTGCTAAATCTTGCTGGAAAAGGAAATCAGCATCTCCATTAAGCTTGTTAGCAAACGGAAGCATAAAGTGCTCCGGAATCTCCTCGTAGATGGCTGTGTTGACTTTGGACTTGGTGAAACATAGTGAACCAACACCAACACCCCCAAATCATCACCAACTGTGGAAACTTCACACTGGACTTCAAGCAACTTGGATTCTGTGCCTTTTTACTCTCTTACTCTGAACTCTGAGACCTTGATTTTCAAATGAAATGCAAATGAACTACTCAGTTCTGAGCAACGGTCAAGTTCTTTTACTCCGTAGACCCTTCTGTGCATTAAAAACATGTACTGTATTTGTTTTTATTTGTGCATTACCTTTGCTCTCCTACGAAGATAATCCCTGCGGTTATGCAGCATTTTAGTACATCGCACAATCACCTCCGTCTCTCTCCCAGACAAATATGGTAAAGCAGAAATTATCTGAAAGCACACAGAAATACAACTTTTATTGAGAACTTCTGTCCTATCTGCCCCAATAAAACATAATTGAAGGAGGGTGCACTCTGTTTTCCTCATGACTATAGAGGTCAAGACCTTGTTAACATCAAACATCAGATAGAAGTTAAACTGGATAACTGAGGACTCAAAGCAAAGTTAGACTCCACTTAGCTAATACTGTGAGCTCTAAGGGCAGTCCCACAGCAATGGAGTGAATACAAATACAATAAATGAACAATTTGTAATAATTTGTTGCGTGTACAGTGGCCACTATGTATGATGGGTGCATCACTTCATGCAATTCTCTTTTCACACTGACACACCCATCACTCTGGAATAGGGTCAGTCTGAACTCATCAGATCACATGAACTTTATCCATTGGTCTGAAGTCCAGTGCATGGTCCTGTATTGTTATTGTAATTGTTTTTAGGGTGAGATTTTACTGTCAGAATTAGTTTGGCTAATTCTGCTACATTTACAGATATGTGAATTAATGTACAATGTCCCTATCACATAAACGAACAAATAAATAAATAAATAAAAATCTTTATGCTCCTTAGCAAATCGAAACCTTTCTTCTTATTAACAAGTGGTTTTCTTATGGACAAACAGCTGTTTAGTCCTGATCCTGTCAGTTCTTGTCACATTTTGGGTGTGAAAATGCTTTTGTTTGACTAGTAATCACAGATATGATTTCATCTGTTGATTTCCTATGTCATTCATGATTTCTTTTCCAACTAGATTTCTTCCACGAAGTGCTTCAGTTGGTAGATAATAAAAAGTTAAGCAATCTTCTTGCATGTTTTTCTTTCTTGATACAGGCCCTTCTGAATTGGAGACTTTTTGTCCAGCCAAGGTATAACTTCAGTGAGGTGCATTTCAATTCCAGGCTATTAAGTGACAAAATCCAGAATAGTTTGAGGAAGGTTAAAACTTATGCACAATGCTGTAATATGTTTAATGAAAAACAGAACACAAAACCTTTGCTGTAATTGGCCCCCATTCAATGTTTCGGCTATAGCAGGCCCTCTGCCACACCTGGAACTGGGTCAGGATCTCTCTGGCCACCACCTGCTTACAGAAACATGGAGAAAACATAGAAGATACTACCGTAAGACTTTTTCCTAAATATAATTATTCAGAGACACTGAAAATAATTCAAAGATAACCACTTACACTGAATGTTCTCTGTCTGTTAGTAGTGCACATTTTCACCAGGTCTGTTGGAGGATTTTCAGGATGCCTTTGTGTTGTCTTAAAAAAACACACACACACAAATCTGACTAAGTATTCCATTCTGGCGTATTCTGAAACAATCTCCAGACACATTTTTAGAACTTTTAAAAAGGTTTGTGACTTGATAGATGATGCTTTAGAGCCTGCTCATGAGTCGTGACTGAGTGAAAGTCTGAGAAATCGTAATTAACGATCAGAAAGATTTTTTTTTATGGGCTTAAAAAGGATGAACCAGGCAGGAGGCTGAGGCGAATAATGGGATAAAAACATTTTTTATTTCTATACACATGAAGGTCAGATGCTTGGTGGGACCTTGACAACAGGAGAGGAGGAAAAAACACACAGATAAACAAGAGACTGCGGGAAGCTAACGAATGGAGTTTAGAAAGTCTGAAGCACATTCGCGTCTCCTGCTGTTCCTGAGGTGGAAAGTACAGAATATTACAACAACCTTCTTTCAATCATTAAAAAAAAACACATCTTTGGTAAGCTTACAAACAACGCACACACTGCAGCAGCGCATATGGATTAAAAACCTAAAAAATCCTGTCACAAATAGATGGGAAAAATGTTTCAGTATGTATAATCAATCACATTAATTCAACTTTTGACATATTTTAGAATACACAATAATGTTACAGTGTTTGAATAGATTCTCCATATTTTAATTCTCAGCTCAATTATGCTTAGTCTTCAAATGAAATGACAGAGATGTCCCTTAGTTCATCAGCCTTAGCATCCCAGTGCGTGCAAACAGACTTCAGCAGAGTGCTGTTCATCCAAATTCCTTTTTAATCAGTTTACTAGCAGGGTAGTTTCACAAAACACACCAGTGGTGCATAATGGAGTTAGCTAAAGCTGCATGATAATGACTACATTATAAACGTAATCAGTTTTTGCCCTCGTTGTTCAAATCCTGCTTATTTATCACAGTTACTCAGACGATTTAGGCGCAAAATAACTTGATTAAGACTTTATTAGTTTCTCGTTTAAATCCCCCCCCTAAAAAAATAAATAAAAAAAACTTTCATACTGTACAATAGAATATTATATTCCTTTACTTCATTTTTCAATCACTTTTTTAATGCGAAGTACAATCAGGCTCAGAATTAGTCGATGCATAAATATGCCATTGCAGCATGCAAACAAACAGCCAGTTAAAACACATTGTCATGAAAAAGCAAACACAAAAAACCCTGATATTTTATTTACTAATGTTAACCAATGAGATTATTTATAGGCAAGCTTGCTAGTTAAATACATTTTACTTAAAGCCAATGTTGTATTAATTATTCAGTTCTAGGTTTAGCTAGATTTGTGCTCAAGCTTCCGATTGATCTGCAAACCCACCTCAAATCAATCAATCAATCAATCAATCAATAAACAAACAGATAAAAGGGAACTGATCCACTTTGTGCAGCAGGGTCGCTGGAACCCAGCATAGTTCCTGATATTCATTCTGCAGATTCCCATGCAGCCTTCCAGACAAATGGTATTAATATTAATAATGTTATTATCTTAAAGAGATTACTTGTGAACACCCTGAGCTCTAATCTGCCTATGATTTATGTCTTTGCAGAAGTCTTGGGCCTGTGAGTGTAATTAGCTGTGACTATCTCTGTTATTCCTACATCTAATGCACATTTGTTTCTTTGTGTGTATACATATACACTGCCTGGTCAAAAAAGGTCACATACTAACATTCATTTGATCACCTTCAGCTTTAATTATGGCACATACTAGGGTGACCAGTTCATGTGTGAAAATGATTCCTCACGCTCACAGAATCACATAATTCACAACTGTCCAAAGTTCTGAAAAAAACCTTTTCTGGTTAGTCTTACTAATAAGTGGTTTTCTTATAGTATGAACACATAGCTCTTTAGTCCCAATTCTATGAGATCTTGTTACATTGTGTATGGAAATGTTCTTACTTTCACTATTAAACATAACTATGGTTTCTATGGGGGATTTTTTACAATGCAATTTCACCAAGAATTTACATGATCCTAATTAAAAAAAACATTTCCTGACCACATCTGGTTTTAGCAAAGTTGATGGTTCAGCACTATCCTTACCGGTATTAATAAGCTGTTTAACAGCTTTTAACCCAATGGTCATATCAAAAATAAATAAATAAATAAATAAATAAATAAATAAATATATCAGGGCTTGACATTAACTTTTTTGCTCACTGGCCAATGTGGCTAGTGGATTTCCGGAGTCACTAGCCATTC
>JAQMYL010000038.1:11207470-11219857 GCA_030014365.1 Clarias pachynema
GTATCGCAATCGCAAATCGCAATTTTGACCTTAATAATCGCAATGTGACATTTTTCCCAAATCGTGCAGCCCTATTTCACACTTGGAAAACAAGTTATCTAGCGGTAAGTAGCATTTAAAACCACGAACAACTTAACAGGACAGCACGCAAGGTAGCCTAATCTGCATGTTTTAGGACTGTGGGAAAGAACGGGAGTACACAGAGGAAACCCACCAATCAAGGGGAGAACATGGAAACTCCATGCACACAGACCCAGGCAGGAAGCAAACTCTAAACCCTAGAGGTGTGAAGCCACAGCACTAACCATTACGCCACCGTGCAGCCTTAAGTTATATTTACAAATAATACAGGTATGTTAATCCATCCATAACAGTATCACTATTATAGTATTGTGTCTATTTTACAACTACTAATTACAGCTTTGTTTACAAGACCCTTTTATTCAAATTTATAAACATAAATAAACAACTCTGTTCTGCCGTCGTCTTCTTCCTTGTTGTTTAACGGCGGCTGGAATCTAGTAGGTTGCATCATCACCAACTGTAGGTATCACTCTCTCTCATCTTCCCAGCTTATTAAAGCCGATTTTCCAGTCTAGCCTTACTTAAAAAACGTGTAAAAATGCTTCCTTCCCTGATCTGGTCTTGTCTTGTTCTGTGTCTCAAACTTTGTCTGCTTTTATTCAGCACTTTCACATACTCTATCTTGCCTAAGTGTTCCCTCTTAGTACCGCTCTGTGCCTTTGGTCATGTAAACTGTATTGCGAGTGTCACCTATAGATCTTACTCTCCCTCATCTTTCCGGCTTCTTAAAGCTGACTTTCGTGTCCAGTCTTCCTCCAAAAAAAACATTAAATGCTTTCTTCCCTGATCAGTGACTCCCTATTCTAAAAGACTTAACACTGCCTTCTACTCTCCCTAGTTCTCAGAGCTCCCTCATCTTCCTATTATCATCTTTCTATTTTGTCTAAAGAAATGTATTGATATGCAAATGAAGAGAATGATTAAATGTAAGGCATGACATCATCTGGTTACTTAATGACAATGCTTTAGCTGCTTTCCCCAAGAACTAGCATTTTTTTTAAAAACTGTAAAGAAGTTGAAAACGTTAATGAAGCGGTCGATCGGTGAGTGAACAGAATTGCCTGGTTTTCAGTCTGATAGGCCATGACCGGTGATCGGCCGATCAGCCTCAAATATAAATAATTCTGTACCGAGAGCAGCAGCTTCAGAGTGGCACAACAGAAACACATTTCCTCATTTCAGAAACAAGTATCACACGCATCTGCCTTTTTCTCCAAACTCTGTGAGCGAATTCGTCTCAAACCCACACATTACACACACTTACACCAATCTCAAAACACCACGAGTGAAAATTTGTCGACAATCGTGTGTGTTAGAAGCCCTGCGTTCCCACGTTCTTATACCCACTCAACCCACGCATCTCAAATTTGGACTTTGGAGGCATTTGAGGAGGTAAAATGTTGCCATTTCTCTGGCACTCCCAACTTCCTGTGTGGTAGGAATGGATTATTTGCTAAGTTTGTTTAGATATAATAATTATGACAGATGACAGATTTCAATTAAATGCTAAACTCTTGTATTTTAACTTAGTTTGCATTATTTAAACCTTCTACATAGTGTACATTTTTCAGCTTGAAGTTTTTTTGTACATGTACATTTTTCTTTTCTTTTCTATTCTTATTTCTCTATTTTAATATTCTATTTTTTTAAATTTACAATTTATTTTTCGCAGAGTAACCATTACTGCTTTTAGGTCACAGGCCCCAGCATTTCACTGTATATCATACCATATATGGCTGTGTAGGTGTTTTAAAGGTTTAAAATTGTAACAAATCTGAGGAAATTTTTATTTAAAATCTGGATATTTATAAAATCATAATACTTGAAAATCTCAAAATTAAGTAATTAGGTGCCAATTCATCTCGAATTGGCACCTAATTATTGTAATAATATCTTCTTCTTTGTTGGTTAACAGCAGCTGGAATCCGGTAAGCGTGGTTACATTACTACCAACTGTAGGTGTCGTTCTCACTCATCTTCCTGACCTCCTAAAGCCGATTTTCCAAACCAGCCTGGATTATAACATCTAACGCATACTTGGATGATCTTGTCTTGAACTCTATGTGTGCTTCACTCCGTACTTCCACACACTCTTTGTTTTCAACACGTTTCCCTTTCAGTCCCACTCAGCATCTAGTTAGAGATCTGTAGGCCGCATCACCTCCACCTATAGATCTCTCTCTTTCCTCAGCTTCCCTATCCTTTAAAGCCGACTTTCCAGTCCAGTGATAATATCGTGTTGACATGGGGCTGGAGATTCCCATATTCCCTATTAACCATGAGAAGGATGAAGAAGCCACTAGTTGTAACTTGACTTCAACAACTTCTGTAAAGTATTCTAATTAAACAACAACAACAAATATGTTAATGGTACTTGAACTTGACCCATGCTGAGGGGTAAAACTCAACCCTCCTCCAGTCGTCAACAGCGCAAAGCATCTTGGGAGTGAAGTGTCAGTTCGTTGGTCGCATCACTAACGGTGTTAAAAGATGGCTGTGTGAAATACTGCCTCCTCAACACTGTACACACTCACTCATGAAGGGTTTTTCTTCCATGTGCACGGGTTAATGATTTCATATCTGGAGCACCGAGTAAAGACATGCAGTATATTATAAACAAACATTGTCTCAGTGCGGCTAAAACAAAACAATACAGCGCGCCATTATGAATAAGTAACGTTATTTGACGTTAAACCTGCGTGCTGTTATACGTAGTCACGGTTAATATAAGTTATTTTTTATCATAACAGTGCTGTTCCACCGAGCTGTATTAGTAACCTATTGTGTTCCAGGACGCTAACGTTAGCCGACATGTTAGCAGCTTAGCTTCCAGCACTCGCTCTCTCTCTCTCCTCACCCGCGCTGCGACTCGTTTCCTTTTGTTCTAACCGAAGCAGCGTGTGTGAACCTCATGAAAAGAAATACAAACCAACAAATGCATCCATTAATTTAACTTACAACATACACATAGAGAGAGATGAGCCAGCATTCAGACGGTGAACTGCAGGTCTTTTATTGAAGATGTTGAAGAATTTTTTTTATTGTACTGACATCTGCTGGTGTGGAGAATATATACAGTAAATATTAAACATCAGGGGTGTCAAAAGGGGTGCAGATTAGATACCTCATTCATTGTCTATACCACTTATTCTGTACAGGGTCGCAGGAAGCCTGGAGCCTATCCCAGGAAACTTCAAGCATAAGGAGGGGTACACACTCACACTATGGGCAATTCGCCTAATCCGCATGTGTTTGGACTGTGAAGTGCCCAGAGGAAACCCACCAAGCAAAGAAAGAACATGCAAACTTCATGCACACAGACCCAGGGCGGGAATCAACCCCTCATCCCTGGAGGTGCAAGGCGACAGTGCTAACCACTACGCCACCGTGCTGCCTTTGGTTACATTTACAAATAATAAAAATGAGTTAATCGATCCTAAACAGTATTGATTATGTCTGACACAAATCAGCTATTACATTAAAGCGACCTGCTTAATATTGTGTGTACCCAAAAAAGGCTCTGCAATAAAATGCATTTCTCAGACCATGTCCCGTCTGAGATGGTCTGATTGCTCCATTGTAGGTGCTTTCTTGATTGAACTTTTCTACAGTGTATGGGGGTCAGCATGGGCACTCTGACCGTTCTGCATCTACGCAGCCATATACTCAGCAAGCTGCAATTATGCACCGCCATTCTATTGCAGTTATCATTAAATTTTTCAGCAGTAAAGCGACCCCTTATGTCATGCACACCTGCCACTGCCATACTGGTAGATAAGCAGAGCGAGCAGACAAAACAGCGATCACGGATTTTATATGTATAGTGACTGGCTAAAATCTCAAGTTTCATAAACCATTTTCTTGGTTTAAATATATGTTGATCTAGTTTAGATTTCATCAATAAGTAATCATGTTTAAATGTGGGTGTTAGTTACAACATGGCTGATAATCTGATAACTTTGACTTTGCACATTATTCTGCACATTTTCATGGTTTCTATATAGCAATCCCATTTAAATTCTATTTTATTTTATTATTTGTACACAATGTAAATAAAAAAAAATTACAGCTAAAAGTTTTTATATATTTTAGTATATTTGTAATTTTTTTCTCTTATTTCATACTTTATATTCTTATTTTTAGGTGAACAGCAGTCAAGTAAGCGTTTCACTTTATATCATACTATGTATGTGACAAATAAAATTGGAATTTGAACAACATAATGTTATCTTAAACAGTATTTTGACTGTAGTATTTTTTATATCAGTGATTCCTGCCTTGGAGACTGTGCGCATGGAGTTTGCATGTTCTCCTTGTGCTTGGTGGGTTACCTCTGTGTACTCCGGTTTCCTACGACAATAGGAAACAATAGGTTTCCTACACCTGTGGTTAAGGGCCTTGCTCAAGGGCTCAGTAGTGGTAACTTGAAGGTGCTGGGGCTTGAAGCCATGACCTTCCGGTCAGTAACCCACTGCCTTAACTGATTGAGTCACCACCAAATTTGGATAATACCAAATCTCCAAGCCCTGAACAAGGACGCTACTTGGTGTGTGAATAAGGGATTCTTACCACACTAGCTTTGCACTTTACCCTATATTGGATCCAATCCCAGAACAGTTAGTAAGTTGAAGCAGAGTAAGTGGAGAAATAAAGGAAAACGTGTCCACCACCTTCAGTCTTTGCCTTTTGGCTAAATACCGGACAGAATTTAAAACTACTTTTACCCCTGTTATGGGTAAGAATGTTTAGATTACTTTAACTGTTTGTTAGTTTTATTAACATACAATGTAAAATCTCCCATAAGATTTTATTAATTAAAGGCCTGCTATAAGTAGATATTGTTAGTCTTTCTGCTGCTCCCGTCGAGGGGCCGCCACAGCAGACAATCTGATCAACATGGCACGGGTTGCTGGATGCCTTTCCTGACAAAAGCCTCCCATTTTATCTGGGCTTGGGACCAGCACTGCATTCAGTGATTGGTGTTTGGGCATTGGGTGGGAATCAAACCAGGATCAATCACGTGGATTTGAGATATGACTATCAGGTATGCTCTATTTATGCTACAGTACCTCTTCTGTGGATTGGACCAATAAGGCTAGCCTTCGGTGGCCATGACTGACTGTATTTTAAGTGCCTTCTCTTCACTTACATTAACAACTTATAAAGAATTCCCCATTTACTCTAATAAACAATTATCAGCAGTTTATCTGTTTTCTCATCCTTAATTTAATGCAGAAGTCTCTGAGGAAGGTTGTACATATTGTCTGTTACCATAACTAAAGATCTTTCAATAAAATAACTTGCAGGTGTAATCAGTGAAAAGGGCTTCTGGAACTTATTACTTTAAGACAGTTTGCTGCCACCTTCAGGTAAGTTAAAAAACTGCAATGTGTTGGCTTTGACCTCTGCCCATTGATCGCATTTGGCCTTGGGACAGAGTTCTGGACACTTCTGTCTTACACCAACACTATGCCTAAAAATAACCTTCCAGTAATAGTTTCTTTTCTCACACAAGCATGGGGATTACATGAAAATTCCATGCACACAGACCAAAGGCTGGAATCGAACCTGGAACCTGGAGGTGCAAGGCGAAACTCCCAACCGCTAAGCCGCTGTGTCGCCACCTGTCCTATGATGTTGCTAAGAGACACCTACCACCTCCTTTCCTCTATTCATGACCACAATCCAGAGCTTGAGTTGTGCTCCCTTGTTTTCCAGCTAGTCATGGAACCAACCCCGCACCCGCACCCCCCACCCCCCCTACATTGGGTTAGCTACAAATAGTTTTGCTGTTCATTGTGTCACTTGCCTCTCACTTACCTGCAGCTATTCGAGTTATTCCACATCACACGTGTCTATGAAGCACTTCAGATCCTGGTGTTCCACAGCACAAAGGGCTAAGAAGATTTCGACACTGATTTGGAGTTGCCACAACCTAGAGACCTTACTAATCAAGAATTAGTAAAATGTCATATAAAACAATGAGGGATGAATACCACAAAACTCAATTAAAGTCTCTTTGAAGGACCTGCTGTGAGACATGGCACCGCTAAATGTGCTCCTCCCAGAATTGAAGTCACACACAACAGAGCCTCACAATTTTCATCAGAGTATCCCCTTATACCCCAAAAGCTTATCCTTTCACCAGCTTACTTACCCACGAAAGTACTCTGACAGCTTGAAGTTCTCATTAGATTTCAAAGTTATCACAGTGCATCACAACACCACTAATATAAACATTCCTGAGGCTCAATAAATTATTACAACTTTTCTGATTGAAGTAAGGTGCCTCCATCATTCACAATTCTACAGGAACCCAGTGTGAGAGCTCCCACCTTTCAGTTGGATTCCCTCAACACCTCTGATTATATGGCAAAACTGCATCTTGCTAAATTCACCACGTGACCTTCAATCTTGTGTTTCTGCCCAGTGTTGCATCAGCCACCTCAATCTGTCTCCACTGCATAGTCAAAAGTTTGTGGACTTCAGTCCCTGACACCTATATCTGGGATTTCCCACAATCTTTTGCTACGAAGTGTGAAAAAGACACATTGTAGGATTTTTTTGCATGCTGTAGCGTCAAAAGTTCTCTTTATTGGAACTAAGTAGCCTAGACATATTCCAGTTAGTGTGCTGGGGGCTGAATGTGCAAATCCCACCAGCCAATATCTAGTGGAAAAGGTAGGGGTTCATATAAAAGCAAAGGGGGTCAAATCTGGAATGGGATGTTCCAGAAAAAAATCATGTGATGGTCTGGTGACCACATTTTGGCCAAATAGTGCATTTCTATTTCATGAAGCATTACTTGCTCAACTTTCTACAAGCACGATAGTAGATGGTAACTTGATCATCAGACCAATGGTCATGGGGCATGTGCAAACAAAACTGATGGTATCGATGATATCATTGCCTTGGGTCTACAGGCGGGCCGGACGGTTGGCCTGTGCCATGACATGCCACTCTTTGAAGCACTGTACACATAGGCTCCACTGCTGCTACCTGGGACTCACAGTGGCATCCATGCTTACAGCTCATCCGTTAAAGGTTGAACTCTGATCCTATGACATGCTTTCTGGATCTGATCTCAGCAGCACTCAGGTTGTTCAGCCTTGCAGGTTTCTGATAACAAGATTGGATTTGTTTCTTTTCATAGTGTGACTGTGAGTAAAACATTCTCATTGGAAAGTACAGTATGTAAATCACAAGAAAATTCTAAATCTGAATAAATGCAAAAGAAGATTTAAGCACTGAAATGCTCTTTAGTCTTCACTCTTTAAACCTGCTTGCTGTAGTTTGTAAACCTGGATTTCAAATCTGATCAAGATAAACTACGAAAAAAAAGAGGTCCTTTATTCATATTTCATAGTGGTGACACTTATGTATGACTATGGGAAAAAGACTACATTATGCATGGTCTTGAGCACAATATTGCTTACATATCTGGAAAATAGATGGAGAAGTTGCCCACACACCCAAATACAAAACAAGAGACAGCTGCACAATAGAATAATTATACATTGTAACACACAAAACATCTTTACGCTTTAGCAAGCACAGTCAGACCAGTTGACCTTCTCCAACCCGGTTGTCACAGGGGAGCAGTGTGAATCCTCAGGTGCCTTTTTAAATTGCATTTCTGTGTAAACCGTTTCCCACAGTCCATGCAGATGTAGGGTCTTTCTCCCGTGTGGACCCTACGATGTGCCTTCAAGTTGCTGAGTTTCGTAAAGCTGCGGCCACACAGCCCACAGGTGAACTGCCTCTCCCCTGTGTGGATCTGTTGGTGAGCTCTCAAGTGGCAGAGGTGCGAGAAACCCTTACCACACTGTGAGCAGATGTGCTGTGTCCTTGCCACGTGGTGTCCGACATGGCCCTGAGTCCTAATGCCAACCGCATGTGCGAGATTTCTTCCTGACTGCAAGCCACTGACTGTTCTCTCTTCTGCGTAGGAGTGCTGGAGTTGTGGAAGTGCCTGAGGGGGTTTTGGCAGAGGGGGACTTTTGTGGAGCGAATGTCCCTGGGACATGTTCACGGTGCTCGAACTTGATGCCAATGCGTTGGCATGTTCTGCAGGTTTGGGGTGTTTTTTAATCAGCATCCTGAGTTGCTGTGTGACCTGAGACGACAGACTTTCTTTAGCGCAAGGTCCTGGATAGACTGCACGTCTTTCCTCAGAGCTTCCTACAGGTAGAGGATCTCTGTGCTGGAGCTCTTCCCGTACCTGATTCACCCTGCTAGCTGTGGATGTGGTCCCTGTGCTTGTCCTGTCCAACTCTTCCCATTCTGGGGGAAGCACCACTACAACTTCCTGTTTAATGGCCACTGATTCTGCGGTGCCTGTCTGCTGGTTCACAGTGGGGGACAGTGAAGACGGCGCAGACCCCGTATGCTCAGACTGTGAAAGCGATGGTTGTACCAAGTGCTCGGTTTTAGACTCTGGCTTTTTTGCTTGTGCTCTCTGTTTCACCGAATCCTGAGTCCCAGCACTGGTGCCGGGTAGGTTGTCTCTCTGAGGAAGCCAGTGTTCAGGCTGCGATGTCTGGATGCCTGATGTTTCTGCAGCATTGTGGCTCTGGGATACCCGGTGATCTGCTGTGGTGTGACAGCGTGGTGTCGAGTAGATCTGCACACCCGAGGCCTCTGCAATTTCCTCTTTAACCGACCCTGTAGCTTTCATTCCATCCAGCTGAGTCTGAAAAACACAAGAGAGTCTGTCTTTCATTTCTGTCTATCTGGACTCTTATACCTGCATAACCGGTTATTATAGGCCTGGGAAATTAAAAAAAAATGTTTTTTTAAAAACACATGTATACAAACCCTAACCCAGCATATGTGTGTACAAACTCATTTATTAAAAGTTCAAAGAGGAGATGCTGTTTTTCTTATCCAAATGCTGCTTTTACAGAAAATGATTAAGCTGAATAATGTGAATAATGTAAGGGGATACATTTGTTCTTTTACTTGTCTGCGATCTAAGAAAAGGTATTTCACTTTTTTAAGTTCTACAAAATTGTCCCTCATAATAACAACCCAGATCATACAATTAATAAATGGTTAAAAGCATTTCAATTAAAGTGTAAATTAATTTTGCTTTAGTAACCCTCAATTTCCTCAATTTAACTCTGACAGCTTTGCATATAAATGAAACAACTACACCAGTTTAGAGCAAGTATTAACTTATTTGTTTTCTGCATGTTTAAAATTATAGACGGCATTGTTAGCACTCTAGCCTCGCACCTCTAGGGTCGAGCGTTCAATTCATGTTCAATTCGAGTTTTCATGTTCTACCCGTGCTTTGTATTCCAGTTTCTTCCCATAGCCCAAAGACATGCAGATAAGTCTAACTGGCATTCCCAAATTGCCCACAGAGTGTGAATGAGTGGGTGTGCATGTGTACCCCATTATGGATTGCCACCCTGTCCAAAGTGTACACCACCTCATGTCCAAAGTCTCCTGGGATAGGCTCCAGGCTTCCTGCAGCCCTGCACAGGATAAGTGGTATAACATCTCCTAATCGTCTTTGCATCAGAAGTAAGCAGGATTTATTGCAGAAATAAAACCCAAGAGAGCCGCACTTGAATGCTTAGGTCATAAATCCAAGCATGATCAAGAGCAGACTGTCTGACATGAAGGCTCAATATATACAGTAAGCACACTTTATCTCCTCCCTTAGTTCTTTTTTACCTCCTTACCAAATTATTAACCCATTATAGGCAAACTTTTCCAAAGAAATTCTTTTTCTTGCAAATTACTTTCCATTATCTTTACACTTCTTTTGATTAGTTTATAAAAAAATATCAGGGCGTTACTTATTCTACTATACATGCCTGTTTTTTCCTGGTTTATTGTACAGTTCTCAAGAGACAGGTCATGAGTATGCATCTTTTTCGCACTATTTCAATATTTTTGTCATGTTTTCCAATTTGGCAGGTGTAGCAGGTGCAATCAACACATGTTTCAATCCTTCATTAAGTATGCACGTGTCTCTGATACATGTTTGTGTCTCGCACCTGGCGCCTTACCTTGTGTCTGCTTATTGTACATTATGACAGCTGGCTATAAATCAAGTACAGTTCGTGCATCATCGTACTAGGTCACGCTAGGGTTTTCCCCATGTACACACTGATCTTCCCATGTCACACGTAGCATCATACTGTACACTGGGTATCACTACCCATCCCCTTACTGATTATGTTTTATGACCTGTCATACTCCCTGTCTGCTTTTCTTATCTCACCTCTAAGTGAACCCAGCATGTTTTATGACCTGTCATATTGTCATACTCCCTACTTACTTCTATATTTTTTCACTAAGATTAATATTATGTTGATTAATATTATCATATTGTTACATTGCTGCATACACAAGTATATTTTACTAAAATATGCTTTCACTAACCTAACATATCCTGCTGTATACAATTACAGCAGCATCACAGAAGAGCTCTCATTATGACTTGTTATGTTATGACCTGTTTATTAACACCAGCAGTAATGGAAGTAGCAGCGTGTGCAGTTACAGTATAGCAGGAGTCACCCCACCTTCAGCTGAGGTTCAGGGATGGTTGTCGTTGCCTCTTGACCTGGAGTTCCACTGCCCTTGTCACAGATTCTCCTGCCTGCTTCAGACACACCCTCCTGCTTTGTAACACAAATCATCTCCGCACCTGCAACAGTACAGTGTGGTAGATCACTCAGCTGTACATTCGACATGTAGAACAATTACTAACTGTGTCATATGTGAGGAATAAAAAGCAACAATTATAGGAAAACGATGCACGACTGGGTACGGCACAAAGCAGACGTTAATTACTATTAATTACTGTTAACTATTACAGCCTTGAAGGATTTATTTCATTTCAATACCACAAAAGCTTGCCAATGATAACAAATCTTCATTTATTATGAACATGTCATGCTTTTTAGCAGTTTATGGGTCATTTTGTTCAATAAGTTAATTCCTGTTATTAGAATACTTAATTCACTCAGTTGCCTCCCTTTAAGGTGTGGGAGATTTTTTTTTTGTCTTCCGACTCAGGAGTCTGTTGATCTTGATGAAGTAAGCAGGATTTTATTGCAGAAATAAAAGCCCATGTAAGTTCAAGAGCAGACTGACAAGCTGTTCAAACCACACCTATATTCTGTTACCAAAGAATGATGTACCTTATCAAATTAAACTCTCACTTACACTTATTATGTATCCCTCATGTCTTTGATGTATGTTCTCTGCTCTGCTTGGTACAGTGATAAGTACAGGATCAAACTGATCTGCTCTAGTCCCTCACGCATTTGCCAACCATTGTGTACGAGTGTCACGAAAAGGTACCTCACCTTCCCTGGCATCCCTAAAACAAAGCCATAGAACTTAAACAATGTGATATTTAAAATTTCTTTCATTTTTGCGAAGCTGCTTTGAGACAATGACCATTGTTAAAAGCGCTATATAAATAAAATTGAATTGAATCTCAGTGTGCCTTTCAATTGATCCTGCATTAGTTTTAATACCAAACATCATTTTATATTTTTATCTGTATAGGGCAAAATCACAAAGACTGCCCTGTGGAGGGAAAACCGTCTGATTAACTGAAACCGGAGTCTCCTTCTGTAAACGTAAAATAAACATCTTACAGAAAAATTACCCCGTAGATCAGCATATGCTTGTCCTTGCTAGATAACACCAGATTTTATCACATTTTTACTTGGTCAGCTACATTTTCTTGTAATTTATTTCGTTATTTCTAAATTTTAAGTCTTCGTAAACTGCAAAAAAAAAAAAAAAAACCATTAGTTAACTGTCTGTACGTTTATATTTTTAGCTTTATTCCTTATGTTATATTTTTCACTTGTAAGCTTTACCTTTACTTAGTGTAACTTTTAGTCCAGTGTAAATTTTATTGTTAGTGTAAATACTATTTATGATGTTGTTGTTGGTCTTTCGGCTGCTTCCGGCAAGGGGTCGCCACAGCGGAATATCCAGTCCGCACAACAACTTGGCACAGGTTTTACGCCGGATGCCCTTGTTGACGCAACCCTCCCATTTTATCCAGGCTTGTTAACTTATTCATTTATTTATTTATTTATTTATTGTCACAGAGAGTTGGAATAAGCATTTCACATACTGGTTGTGTGTGTTATGTGATAAATAACATATAAAGACAGTTATATGGGGCCCAAAATGTATAAAGACTTCCAACAGTTGTTATCTATGCCCTTATTTAAAACTTTAATTAAATTATAGCAGCAATGTGTAATATTATGTTTCCTCTAAAGATGTCAGCAGTTGCACCATCGCTGATGCTGTCAT